>AWOL01S0073308.1:4958-46446 GCA_000715115.1 Nicotiana otophora | reverse complement strand
GACTTATTATGTTGTAATAGCTAGTTCATTAGATTTTAGTTTTTCTATCTTTTTAATAGCTAGTAGCTTCATGCAACTTCTATTTTTGTTTGGACATCTTGTAAGCTTTGGACCCATTTTGGGATTTTATTTATATATTAGCCACTAGGCAAGTGCTGCCAAGTGGTATAGTTGCTAAAAACACACTAGAACGCATGAATTTCAAAGAAAATTTGAAGAACTTCTAAAATTACAACTAAACGCGCGAATCCCATCAAATCAACTCCAAACGACACCAAATTTTACAGGCAAGTTCTAAATACCATAAAGGACTTATTACAAGTCCCAAAATAAAATTCCGAGCTCGATAGCTAAAAGTCAACTTACGGTCAAACTTTTCAACTTCAAATTGCCAAATTTCTGCAAATCAACACAAATCAACCTATGGACTTCCAAAATCAATTTCGGGCATACACCCAAGTCTGAAATCACAATACGAAGCTATCGGAGCCAAAAAATATTGTTCTGTGGTCGTTTTCATAAAAGTCAAAGTTTGATTAATATTTTCTAATTTAAACTTTTAAGTCAAGTATCAAGAGTTCAAATCAACCCAAAAGCTTCTCGGAACGAAACTAACCAACCTCGTAAGTCATAAAATCATAAACACACACATGTGAAGCGATAAAAGGGGTAACAGGGTGAAATACACAAAATGACTGATCGGGTCGTTACATGCACATACCTTGGGTCCATGAGTGCCCTACAAAGACATCCCAAGTCTTTCACAAAAGGTGACCGCACCTTTACACTCACGTAGGTAATTCCATCAAGTCTATCTACAAATAGACCACCTTAAGGCTATGAAATTATTAAGAGCAAAATAAGCTCAACTTTATAAAGCACTACAACATGCCATAGGATAGAAAATGTAGTGCATATTGAGGTCTCATATGGCTTTGTTTGACCACAAACGGCTATCCACCATTCTTTCTCAATCCATGTGCTTTAGCCCCATCCCCCTTGATGTTTCAAAGATAACTCTCCTTGCCAAACCCTTGATTAAAGGATCTACCAAATTTCTTTTGGATTTTACATATTCCAAGGAAATAATACCATATTTTAATAATTGTTTTACCACACCATGTCTAATGCGGATATGTCTTCTTTTTCCATTGTATGCACTATTTTTGGCAATTTCAATTGCCGCCTGTGAGTCACAATATAGAGAAACTGGTGAAGCTTGTCTTCCCCACAAAGGCACATCTGCCAATAAGTTTCTCAGCCACTCGGCTTCTTGCCCTGCCAACTCAAGAGCAATGAATTCAGACTCCATAGTAGATCGTGCTATACAGGTCTGTTTTGAAGACTTCCATGAAATAACACCTACACCCAAAGTAAACATATAGCCACTAATGGAGCTAACTTCATCATTGTCAGTAACCCAGTTTGCATCACAAAATCCTTCTACAATAAGAAATTTATTAAAATGCAAACACCAATCCATAGTACCTCTCAAATACCTTAACAAATGATGAAGAGCATTCCAGTGTTCACTACTGGGGTTGTGAGTATATATACTCAATCTACTAACAGTATAAGCAATATCAGGTCATATATAATTCATGAGAAACATTACACTACCAATTATCTTAGCATATTCAGTTTGAGAAATACTAGATTCCTTATTCTTTCTCAAGTGTATGCTAGGATCATAAGGAGTTCTCATAGGAGTTACATCAAAATAATTAAACCTTTTCAACATTTTCTCAATATAATGAGACTGAGACAACGAAAAACCATTAGAAGTTCTTTTGATTTTAATCGCTAAAATCACATCTGCTTTTCCAAGATCTTTCATTTCAAATTTATAAGACAAAAAATTCTTAGTCTCATTACCAATATTCACATTAGGGCCAAAGATTAACATGTCATCCACCTACATACATATAATCACACAATCGGATCCTATCATCTTGGAATAAACACAAGTATCAGATGCATTAACAACAAAACCATTATCCACTAATTTCCTATTAAACTTTTCATACCATCGCTTAGGTGCCTGAGTTAGACCATACAAAGACTTTCTCAATTTGCATACTTTATTCTCCTATCCTTGGATCACAAACCCCTCAGGTTGAGTCATATAGATCTCTTCCTCTAAATCACCATATAGGAAAGCTGTTTTAACATCCATTTGATGTATCACTAAATTATGAATAGCGGTTAAAGCAACACAAGTTCTAATAGTCACTATCTTAGTTACAAGAGAATCAGTATCAAAATAATCAATGTTTGTCTTTTGGTTAAAACCTCAAATAACAAATCTAGCCTTATATTTCTTAATTGTACTATCAGGTCTAAATTTCTTCTTAAATATCCACTTGGTACTTATGGGTGTACAACCTTTAGGCAAATCAAATAAGTCCCAAGTGTGATTAGAAACTATAGAGTCTAATTCACTTTTAATGGCCTCTTTCCAAAAATTAGAATCTAATGACCTCAATGCTTCATTATAAGTCTTAGTGTCTTCTTCTATTAAATAGATAGACACTAATTCATCATTCAAATCATCAAGATCAATATTTTCAGTCAAGAAAGTAGTGATAGAGTCAGGACCAAAGCTAGCTTTAATTCTACATCGGTTACTCCTTCTAAGTTTATTTTCATGCTCATTAGCAGTAATATTAGAAGAAGGCAAAATATGAAAATTAATAGACATAGATGTAGAAGCATTATTAGGAACATCACTAGGCATATTATTTTTCAAAGGAAAAACATGCTCAAAAAATTCTGCACTTCTAGATTCACAAATAGAACAATCATTCAAAGGCATAAATCTATACGCAATACTATTTTGAGCATAACCAATAAAAAGAGCATCAAAAGTCTTGGGTCCAATAGTTAATTGTTTAAAATGAGGTAGACCAACCTTAGCCAAATACCCCCACACTTTCAGAATTTTCAAGTTAGGGGCAAACCTTTTTCATAACTCATACGGGGTTTTATCTAACTTCTTATGAGGGACATTATTAAGAACATAGCATGCAGATAAAACAACTTTCCCCCACATATTATCAGATAAACCTGAACATAAAAGCATAGAATTCATCATTTCCTTAAGGGTTCTATTTTTTCGTTCGGCTACACCATTTTGTTGGGGAGTATAGGGAGCACTAACCTCATGTATAATATCGTTTTTCTCACAAAAGGCTTCTAGAGTATTAGTAGTATATTCACCACCCCTGTCAGACCTAAGTCTCTTCNGATAAAACAACTTCCCCCATATATGTTATCAGATAAACTCGAACTCAAAAGCATAGAATTCATCATTTCCTTAAGGGTTCTATTTTTTCGTTCGGCTACACCATTTTGTTGGGGAGTATAGGGAGCACTAACCTCATGTATAATATCGTTTTTCTCACAAAAGGCTTCTAGAGTATTAGTAGTATATTCACCACCCCTGTCAGACCTAAGTCTCTTCATTGCTCCGTCTAATTGATTTTCTACGTTTTCCTTGTATTTCAAAAACATGCTTCCGGCCTCATCTTTTGACTTAAGAAGATATAACCTTAGTGTAACTGGAAAAGTCATCTACAAAAGAGATGTAGTATTTCTTTCCACCCTTACTAATAGTGTTCTTGAAATCTGCTAAGTCTGAATGCACTAGTTCAAGCAATTCTATCTTTCTACTAGTTATATTCTTAAAAGGTTTTTTGGTATGTTTTGCCTCTACACAAACAGGACACTTAGAAAATTTGTGAGCATTAACTGTGGAATTAATTCCACTTTTCTAAGTCTTTTAATAAAATCAATATTAACATGACCTATTCTATCATGCCACAAAACAATGGACACAACAATATAAGCAGAATTGAAAGCACTAGCATTATTATAAATCTCTTGAGCGATGTTCAGTACAAATAAACACCCACTAAGGTAACCCTTCCCAACAAATTCTTCCCCATGAGAAATAATAACTTTATCATATTCAAAAATAAGTTTAAGACCTGCTTTATTGAGAAGCGCACCTGAAACTAAGTTTTTATGAGGGGGAGTACATACAGCACATTGTTCAAGGCTAAGGTTTTTCTAGAAATTAAGTTAACGAGATTTTTTCCTTTACCCATAACTCAAGCTATAGTGGATTTACCCATGTAGACATACTCGACATCAGTAGATTCCTCAAAGTCATGAAATAACTCCTTGTTGGCGCAAAGGTTCCTTGAAGTGCCTGTCTCCGGTATCAAGTCAGCCTTGTTAGCCACCATGTTTGCCTCAACGACCATAGTAGAAATGACATCACCACCCTTAGTAAGGTTATCTTGTACTGGAGCTTTTCCTCCATGTTTTGAGCTTTGTCCTTGTCTCTGGTTGCACTGAAAAGTCTTGTGCCTAATTTTGCCGCAGACATCGCAAGGTCCTTTGGGCTTTTGAAGCCCTCCATCTTATTGAAGTAATTTTGCTTCTTCACATGTCCTTTCTTCTGGCCTTTCTTTTGTTTTCCTTTCAACCTGTCTTTCACAAAAGTACAAGAAGATTCCACAAGGTTAGCTTAAGAAAACTTGAGAGAGAGAGAGAGAGAGAGAGAGAGAGAGAGAGAGAGAGAGAGATTTCATCTTATCCTTAAGCTGTTCAGCCTCCTCATCTTTGAGACGGTTTGCTTCCTCAGTCCTCATGTAACAGATCAATTCTTGAAGAGTTAAGTTTTTCTTCTTGTCTTTTAGTTGATTCCTGTAATCACTCTAGGAAGGTGAAAATGTTTCAAGCAGAATATTAGCCTGAAGAATCTCACACGTCTCCATGCCTTCGTTCAAAACATCAGCAATCATGTTCTCATACTCGTGAACCTGCTCCATGATTGGCTTATCATCAACCATCTGAAACTTGATCCACTTTCCAATCACATACTTCTTTTTTTCCCGCATCATCTGCACCATATTTCTTCTCCAAATTGTACCATATGACTTTAGTAGATTCATAATTTATAAGCACATCAAAGAGAAGGTTAGTCATATGGTTAAGCAGATGCCCTAGAATAGTTTTATTATTTTTTTTAAATTTCTTCTTAACAACATCATCAGCAATAATAGTAGTAGCAGTTGTAATGACCCAACCAATCGTTTTACTTTTTAGGTCTTTGTTCCCCTAATTAAGACTCTCTGCATGTGCCTTTACTATTTTATGACTTGCTGGGATGGTTAATTTAGGTTTGGAAGGGTTCGGGTTAAAATCAGAATACTTAGTTCCTTAATAGTGGCCTAGGATGGCCAAGTTTGACTTGAGTCAATATTTTGAGTAAATGACCTCAGAATTAGACTTGGGCGTGTGTTCAAATCGGGCTTCGAATAATCGGGCTTCAGATCGGGCTTAATGTTGAAAGTTGGCATATGGAAGGTTTTCAAGTTCTTTAAATTCGGGTTGGAATAGACTTTGGTGTTATCGAGGTCCCTATGGGAATTCGAGCCTGGGAATAGTTTCGTATTGTGATTTATGACTTCTACGCAAATTTTCGTGTCATTCTCAGTAGTGTAAGTATGATTCGACGCATTCTGAGTAAGTTGAGAAGCTTGAAGTTCATATCCAATTTGTTCTGAGAGCTCGAGCAGGTCCGTATTATGTTTATAGGCTTGTTGGTGCAGTTGGACGGGGTCCCGGGTGGCTCGGGTGAGTTTCAGACCACCCGTAGTTGAGTTCAAAAATCTGCTATCTGTTGTTCTGGTTTCCTTCTTTGCGAACGTGGAGATGGCCTCACGTTCACGATGAAGGAATTGGGATGGGGAGATTTTGTTCTACGCGTTCGTCAAAAGGAGCTCGCGATCGCGAAGCTCTGGGTGACTGGCCTTCGCATTCGTGTGAANGGGGGGGGGGGATGGCACACTGTTGGTCTTCATGTTCGCGAAGAAGCCCTCTCGTTTGCATAGGGCAGGCCAGGCAAGCCTTCTCATTTGCGAGGCTCTGGTCGCGTTCGCGATGTAGAGTTTTTCAGTCTTTGGTCGCTTTGCCTTCGCGATCATGAGGCTATTGTCACGATCGCGAAGAAGAAAAATTTGGGCAGTGACTTTATTAAAATGGGACTTAGGCCATTTTCTCTCATTTTCATTTCCCTTGGCCGATTTTGGAGCTTCTTGGAGAGGGGTTTTCACCTAGCTATTGAAAGTAAGTAATTCCTACCTATGTAAGTTTAATACATAGATTATAGGTAGATTTTAACATGTAAAATATGAGAATTTTAGGAGTTTGTTGAAAAACCTAGATTTTGATAAAAATGCGATTAGACCACGAAAATAATTATGGAATTGAGTAAAAATTATATATTTGGGTTCGTGAGGTTAAGAGTAACTTTTATTTACAAGAATTTCTAAAATTCGGGCACGTGATCCCGGGGGTGAATTTTAAGAATCTTCCAAGTTGGGTTGGGTAGTTACTCTAATAGTTAAATTATAAACTTTTGAGCGTATATTGATTAATTTATCCAATATTTGGCTAGTTTCGGATTGCGTGGCACTGATTTGGGGCTTTAGTGTGAATTGTGAACCGGAAAGAGAACTTGGAACAAGGTAAGTCACTTGCCTAACCTTGTAAGAGGGAATTTTCCCCTGTAGGTGCTATAAATGATTGTTTGCTAATAATTGTGGGTTCTATGTGCGCACGATGTGACGAGAGTCCGCAAGCAGCTAAACATCATGCTTATATCCGGGTAGTTTTTAGAACTTTACCTTGTATTACTTGTATTATTTGTACTCAACTTGTTAGTTTAATTATTTAAATTATATTTGATATTGGATATAGGATTTGTAAAGACTGAGCTTCATTACTTTGAGTTTTGACGGGTTACTTGACCGTTAGTGGAAATTATGCCTCCTTGTGTATTATTCTTGTAGTAGCCATTAGTGGAGTCGTAGAATATTCTCTCTTTCTGTGGATCGGACCGAACGCCTCGGCAGTATAATAGATGCATCTATGGTTCGTGTCGGTCGACCCTCGGCAATGTACAAATTATTTTGGATCGGGTTGTACGACCTCGACATAAATCGTGCGTGATATTGCTCGGAGTTCGATTATACTTGATATTCCTTCCATGATTTGAGAATTTATAACTACTTGATGGCTCTTATTTGTTGAAATTAGCATGTGATAGTTGGAGATTCTAATTGATGTTTAGTTAAAGAACCACGTATTTATTGTTCATTAATTCGTTATTATTGATGTATTCCCTGCCTATTTATAATTTATGCACTTTATTTATTGACCCTTAGTAAGTGTCGATATTGACCCCTCGTCACTACTTCTTCGAGGTTAGACTAGATACTTACTGGGTACATGTTGTTTATGTTCTCACGCTACACTTATGCACTAATCGTGCAGGATCTGAGGCAGGTGCATCTGGCGGCCATACAGGTGCGTACCCCCGCTACCTAGAGACTTAATGGTGAGCTGCTCTCTATGCCCGTTCTGCAACGCCTGGAGTCTCTTCTTATTGAATTTATTTTTTAGTCTATTTTACTCCAGACAATAGTATAGGAGGTTTTGTATATTCTACCAGTTGCTCGTGCACTTGGGACACCGGGTTTTGGGAGATTCTAGTAGATATTTTATGGTTTTTATTATTAAATTCACTATTTTACTCTTTCATTATTTTATGCTTTACATTACTACAATTACCTATTAATCGTTCTCTTAATAAAAACAATCAGTTACTTTAAAAATATTAAAATAAACAATTACATGGATAGTTCACCGTTAGCTTGCCTAGTAGCGATGTTGGGTACCATCACGGCCTATAGTGGGAATTGGGTCGTGACAGCAGTAGTATTAGAACTATCAATAACAACATTAGTAGGAGGTTCGTTAAACAAAACGTAATCAACTTCTAATTGAACAAAGAAAATTAAAAGTTTCTGAGACCAATGCTTATAATTGTTTCCATCTAAAGGCTAAAGCTTTGACAGGTCAGGAAGTGTTTTGTTCAAAGTGGTAGCCATTAGTCAATATTATATGACGAAAAGCGCTTTCAAATTGTAAGAAAAATTAATAGATAATTTTGATCAAGAATAAGAAGGAAACAAGAGCAACTTATCGAAAAATACTGTATCGTGGCAAGTCACTGCCTTGAAAGCGGCTGGACTGGGTGCAAATCGTTAAGACTGGTCGCTCCCCAAGGTTCCATAGTACCTCCAAACATGTGCACTTGTGGCTGGAATTTTGGAATTTGCACAAAATAATTGCCCAAAAATCAGTTGAAGAAGAAGAAAAGATGAAAGTATTTTTCTGTGTTTGAAAACTTCATATAACAGCTCCTAATATAGATAATATGCTAGAGCTATTACAAGAAGGAGAATTAAATTAGGGGTTATGAAAATGAAAGAGATGTTACAGAATCCAAGTAGGAGTTACAAGAATTCAAGTAGCAGTTATAACTATTTAAAGTATAGCTGTTACAAAGTTATAAATCAGACACTACCAAATACAATTCAAAGAGAATGAATTTGGACATATTCTGGTAAGTATGTATTTGGACACATTTCTGGTAAGCTCAAAAAATGAAGAAATAATTTTAGCAAAACCAGATTTGGATTAGGCCTCACGTATATCTCGCGCGCAGTGGGGGCAAATCGACCCGTTTTGCCTTCAGGACCAATTTCTCATGTGCGCGAGGCCACTCCCTTTTACTAGCTCTTTATAAACCCAACAATGAGCAATTCAATATAAAGAGAAGAAAAAGACTTTCCACAATCAATGAGGGACACTTTGTCTTTTATAAAAGACAAAGAAGTAAAGAAAAAAAAGGGACCACAAAGAAATCTTTGACTTTCCATTACCAGGTATAAATAATACTAACACTTCGACAAGCATTTGAAAAGCTCACTCTCTTTTGAGATAAATGTTTACCCGTAAAATGGTACAGTTGAATTTGTTATGTGGTTTATAGACAAGCGAACTGATTTGACCCCAAAATGATAAACAAATAAGATTAAAGATAAGACGTAGCGTAAAAATCAAAGGAAATGGAAGGTCTGGCTCCGGGAGTGATGCCTCCGAGGACAGAAATAATAGCAATATAAAGCAGAAAATAAAGTTGTATTATTTAGCTTGAGAATAGAATGTAACATAATTTTTTCCAAAGATTTCATGTCCCTTATAATGGTTATTTAAGCTATTATTTATAGGTATACCTAGAAAACAAGATCCTAGGATCAAGCCCCTCTTAAATGACAATAAAGGGGGCCATTGATAAATGTGTAATGGTAGGCCATGAATACCAAAAGTCTCTGCAATGGCTGCCTATTTAATGCTAGGAAATATTCTTTATTAAATGCTATCTGGTGACAAACATTCGACTTGCTCCCGTTGATTATGTTCCCTTCGGAATCTATCCGACACCAGCTGCAGTTGTTGTTTCTGGTCTTGATTCTTACTCGATTCATCTTCTGTCTGCCACCAGTTCCACATGTCATGCAATCATTTGATTATTTAATATAGACCAATTTTATCCTATATAGATAGTCCCCCTGCTTTCTGGTGGCACATCTTTGTGTCATTGAAAAGTTGGTGAAGATTCCTTTCTTGGCGGAAAAGTTTTGAAACCTTCTGAGCAGTCTTTGACGCTTGATAAGACACATGTCTACTCGTAATACCCCGAACACGTATTTCCCCACAATTCAGTAATATTTTTTCTGGTTGTCGAGGTAATCATGGCCATAATTTTTTCCATCTATATCTTTACTTATACTCATTATCTTACCTCTTTTCACTTTCAAAGCTCTCATAAGTTTATTATCTTCTTTGCTCTTAACCCTCTTTTGCTTTTATCTCTTTCCGACTTTCTTTGCTCTTAACCCATAAACTTTTATTATCATGGCTTCTTTTATTGAATCCTCTAAAAGCTCTGGTCTTCTTTTCGGCGGAGGTCCGAAGAGAAGCAAAGATAAAGAGGTTGATGTTGATGGTGATCCTCCTACGGTGATCACCATCATACCCAAATACTTAAGAACTGCGAATGGCTTCCAAGAGAAATTCCCTTTTGCAAATCCTCGAACTTGGGCTGTTAGCAAGTATCCTTCTTCTATTCGCCCTTCCAGTATTCCTACTGTGAAGGAGGACTGTAACTGTCATGACCTAAAAATCATTGCCCCTGACCTGATGGAGAAGATGACCTTCACCAAGAAAGGTTTCACGTATGTCTATACGTACCCCTTCACTTTGGGCCAATTTTCTTTGAGCCAGGGACTTGAACCCGTGATTTGGAGTTATGCCACCGATACCAGGTCTGCTTGGCTCAAGTAGGCCCTTCTGTGTGGCGAACGGTGGCTTGTCTATGTCGGTTGTGCACGGAGACGGAGAAAACCCTAACCCTGGCACATATGATGAACCTCTACTCCCCAAAATCTTCTGTGAGGGAGTAATAAATTTCAGCAAGCGTGTCTACTATGCTCTGGTTACCATCATGGATGATGACAATGACCATGGGTGGATGGAGCGGTGTGGCGTCATTGCTACCAGGAATATCATCCCGCCACAACTCCATCTTTTCCTGAATCATGGAGTCGTTCACGTAAGTTTGTAGTCTATCTCTTTCTCCGTAAAAAGGTTGTTCCATGTCATTGCTTACCCTTTTGCTTTTGTTATTTCAGCTACTCGGCAGACACCACCAAGGGTTGAAGGCCTTGACTAATGGGTTCAAAAGATTCTGTGCATTACTACTCTAAAGACCAGTCAGTGGAAGGAGTTGGCCCCCAAATACGGGTGGAAGGCCAAGAACCACGGTAAAATAATTCTTTCTACCTCCCACCTCTGTTGGTACTTAAGAAAACTTATTGATCATACCTTTTTGTTTGACTCAGGACTCCCGCAAGGTTTTGTTACCTGCCCCGAAGTCGAGGTTTTGGCTGATCTCGCGGAGGCTGCAAGGTTGTTGCAGGAAGCTCTTACTCAGAGCGGTGCCCTCGGATCTGCCTTCGGTGCAGGTGCTTCCTCTCGGAGTCCCTAGCTAGAGAACAAGAAACCAAAAAGGCAGTGTTCGTCTTTGGTTGGGGATAAAAATAAGAAAATAAAGAAGGCCACGCCCGAGACAGCCGCAGCCACTGTGGTCATTGATGATGACGAGGAAGCTAGTGATGGAAAGGCTTCCCTTCAAGGGAGACAACGATCTTCATCATCTCAACAGAATGCTCAATTTGGAAAGCTTAGAACCCAAATCGAGGGTGAGTTCCAAGCGCTTTGGAGAGAAATGGAGTTAGTAGAGAATGTCGATTCTCGATTTCCGGTCCTAGTTGCTGCATCCGGTCTTGTGAGGTCAAAATCGGGCCTCTTTTGCCTTTGGTTGATGAGCAACTAATAATCAGCACTACCTCTGTCACAGCTACTTCTCAACATACAACACCATTAGCTTCATCCTCATCCAGACCGGTTGTGCCTTCATCACCAGCAACTGCTACATCTCTTCCACCGATCCCAGATGTTCGAGAGGAGGCTGCTTCTCCTCCCCAATCTCCCGATCATGGAAATTTAGGGCACAATTATTCACCCCCTCTCTAGATCCCCGAGGGAGGAGGAGTGTCACTCTCTGGATTTCAAAAGGGTGTCATCTACTCTCCAGGCCGGTGGAGCTTGACAACTACCTGAAGCCATTGGCTTTAGAGAACGATAAAAAGAAAATACGCTCCCTTTTAGGAGAGTGTATGTTGAATAACGCTATGCATAATGCGGCAGCAATGTCGTATTTTTTCTCTTACTGCCTACTCTTTATTCATCTATTGTAACAGGGTTTCTGACTTTGATATATGTTTTGTAGGCCAACTTCCTTGCGTCCAAGGGCCATAAGCGATTGATACTTGATAAAGAAGGACTTATGTCCGAGCGAGATCAGCTACTGGCTGAGAGGGACCAACTCGCTATTTTGCCTCCCGGTGCTGGAGGCAAAGGCTGCTGAGGGGAGTGATCTTGAGACCTGGTTATAGCTAAGCGAGCAGGAAGTTATGCTTAGCCAAGAAGCCACTCAGCTAAATGTACAATTTCAAGAAGCTAAGGCTAAATGGGATAAGGTCCAAGAGTTGTGCTCGCTACTGCCGAGAGCGAGTCTGCCTCCACCGAACGAGTGAATAATTTGGAGGCAGCCTTGAACTCCAAAGCCGAAGAGGCTGCTGCTGCCGAGGAAAAGCGGGCCCAGATGGAAGAGAGGTATAAGAAGATCATGGAGCAAAATCGGGTCCGTATATCTACAATTCGTGATCTTGATCTTAGCCTTGGCGCCACAAGATCCGAGTGGGATGACCTTTTAACCGAGGTTAACAGACTCAAGGCAAAGCTGCAACACCAATGGGATTCCCTCATTTTTGAAAAGACATACTTTATATATCATATAAGGAGAAAAACCTTGGAGGAGGCCAAAACGGGCGTCATTGATATCGATGATGAAATCGCCAAGGCCCGAGCGCTGGAGTTAACTGCTCGAGGACATCTTCCGGCTCAGCCTGATGCAATGACTCTTCAAGTACTCTTCTAATTTGTGTCGAATTAGATAAAACTTCTGGTGTATTTTCTTTCGATAGTTTTTGGGATCTGATAAGATAAAAATACCATGCATAATATGAGTTGTTATTGAATTCTTAATATTGATATTGTTATTTTATTGTAGGTAATATCAAAATATAAATAACAAAAATAAATAAATAAGAAAGAAGAAGAAAGTTGAAAATGGAAAAGATTGGAAAGAAGTTAGCAGAAGCATCAGCAAATTGGAGAAAAAGTCATGTGTACACATGATGTACACCATTTCTTATCAATGATCATTTACATGTTGGCAAGTTGAAAGACAAAGTTTGCGGAAACTTTGTTGTACACGGGCAAAAGCAATGGAAAGAAAATCTATAAATACCGTCATTTTTAAGTTGCTGGACACGGACTTTGAGGGAGGAAGAAAGCAAAAAAGTTTCTTCAGTTATAGATATTGAAAATTATTTGGTTCCTCCTTTTAATTAAATAAATAGAGGAAATTATTCTTCTTGAATACTTCTTTCTATTTTCTTAATTAATGGACAAAAATATTTTTGTTAGTAGTACTAACTCCAGTATGGAGTAACTTTATTTTGTGTTGGGAGAATGACAGATCTTAATATTTCTATATAATCGGTAGATATTACTCCCTCCGGTCCACAATAAGTGATTTTTTGGCATTGTTTTTGTGGTCCAAAATATCTGATTTATTCAGATTTCAAGAACGAATTAATTATCTTTTTCCTACATTGCCCTTGGAGTAAATAGCGTTGGAGTATGTGTTAGGAGTGTTTATGTGAAAAGATAGTAAAGGTTAATATGGTAAATTTTATTGCTAATTAATGTTAAAAGGTGAATTTCTTAATCTGTATGAAAAAAGCTAAAAAATTACTTATTGTGGACCGGAGGGAGTATTCCTCAATTTTACATGCTTGAGCTGAAGCTTTTTATTTAAGTTTTATCTGCTTTTATAGTTAGGTGTTATTTAATTTGTTAACATCTATCTATTTCGTACTACATATTAACTTCTTACTAATTCTGTAATCGAGAGAGGCGGAAGAAGTAATTTAGTTAATTTTGGTATTGATAGATGTTAACTCTTATATAGTGGTATCCATCTCTTATATTTTAAAATTGATTCTACACTTATTTGTAATCGAAAGAGACGAATATTGTAGTAGTCAGTTATAACAAGTAAGGTAATCTAAAGGACTTACCAAAAGAGTATGTTTTAGTTCAAGTATATATTCCTGGTTCTTTAATATTACCATTTTGACGATTAATTTGTATAACCGAGAGGAGTCAATTAATTGTTCAACTATAGTAATAACATATAAATATAATCGTGAGAGGCATTTATACATTTATGAGAAATAAAAATTGAATAATAAATATAGCTACTATATAATACAATTATTAAGTAAAGTCAGGATCCCAACATATTTTTATTATATTTATGAAAAATAACATATTTTCTAGTGCTCCATTCATGCATTTTTAGTTAGTTATTTCACAACTCAACTCCTTTTTATTTTCTCGAATAGTAATTAAAACAAGAAACATCTATAGAATAAATAAATCAATCTTTGTGGGTTCGGCACCTTTCTATACTATTATTTGACAGAGTACGAGTTAAAAATTTTACATACATCAGACGCTCGTCAAATTTTTGGCGTCGTTGCCGGGGATTGGCAAAGTCTAATACAGATTAATTATTTTACTACTAATTTGAGATTTTTTTGATTCATCTAATTATTTTATCTTTTGTGCAAAATGACCAAAAAAACATTCAAGAAGTGTATGGCCCATTCCTCCTCAAGATAACTAATCAAATACGACCCCGAAATTGAAAAACCGTTGCGGTGGTTGCCAAAAGAGCAAGTTTCACGATCTCAAATCTCTTCACAAGAAGAAATGGAGAACAAATAACTTAACAATAACCAATTTGCGCTTCATCAAGCATAAGAACAGTTCGATGAGGTGGCACCAAGACGTGATAGAATACTTAGAGACTATGCAAGGTCAGATCATTTTGAAGGAGAATAAAGTGTAAGAAGATCACCAATAGCTGCAAATAACTGTGAAATCCACACAGGCTTGATTCAGACTGTCCAACAGTTATGTCAGTTTACTGGTGATGCAAGTCACTACAAAAAAATTTGGAATTAGCTACGTACGTTATTGCTAATCTGACGCTAAATCGTTTGTAGCTAGCAGAAGTTTTTGATAATCTGTCGCTAATCCGTCGCTAAA
Source organism: Nicotiana otophora (assembly GCA_000715115.1). Lineage (NCBI taxonomy): Eukaryota > Viridiplantae > Streptophyta > Magnoliopsida > Solanales > Solanaceae > Nicotiana > Nicotiana otophora. Next base: position 31,719 of record AWOL01S0073308.1, on the reverse strand, counting down.
TTAGATTAGCGACGGATTTTTCTGTTTAGCTACAGAATTTGTCTGTTGCTAAAACTAGATTTTTTAGTAATGAGTGAAGATCCCCATGCCCATGTAATTGATTTTCTTGAATTAGTTGAAACTTGCAGGTACAATGGTGTCACAACAGACGCTATTAGGTTACGACCTTTTCCTTTTTCTTTAAAAAGTGAACCCAAAACATGGTTCAAAGACTATCAAGAGGTTCCATCACAATATAGGACCAAATGACCCAGAAATTTCTTAATAAATTTTTTCACCTGCAAAGACAATTAAAATGAAGCAAGAAATCAATAATTTTATGCAGACAAATACTGAATTTGTATACCAGGCATGGGAAAGATTAGCATTAATGTTAAGAAAATGCTCACATCATGGTATCCAAGACCCAGACATTTTATATATTTTTTTATTATGGTCATATGTGTAACGACCTGGCCGGTTGTTTTGAGTATTTTAGTCCCGATCCCTTATTTATTGCCTCCTCTATGTTATATTATGGTTGTGTAACTTGCCGGAGTATTAGGTTTTCATTTCGGGTGAGTTTCAGAGTGAAATAGGACACATAGTCCCTAAGTTGGAGGTTTAGGTTGTAAAAGTTGACCGTAGTTTGACTTATGTGAAGGTACTCCGGAATGGAGTTTTGATGGTTCCAATAGCTCCATATGGTAAATTTGGTCTTAGGAGCGTGTCCAGATGTTGATTTGGAGGTTCGCAGGTTCTTTCGGCATGAATTGGCAAAAGTTGGAAAATGAAAAATTTTGAAAAATTGACCGGGAGTTGACTTTATTAATATCGGGGTCGGATTCTAATTTCGGAAGTTGTAATAGGTCTGTAATGTCAATTATGACTTGTGTGCGAATTTTAAAGTCAATCGGAGTTGATTTGGTATTGAATCGGCATCAGTTTCGGAATTTGGAAGTTCATAGTTTATAGGCTTGAATTTGGATTGCGATTTGTAGAATTTACGTTGTTTGATGTGATTTTATGCCTCGAGTAGGTCCGCTATGTGTTTTGAAACTTGTTAGTATATTCGTACAGGGTCCCGAGTGTGAATCGGATTGAAATCGGATCATTGTTGGACTTAGTGTTTTGCTGAAGTGCTGTTGTTCTTGTGTCATCGCACCTGCAGAGGGTTTGGCCGCAGGTGCGGACACGCAGGTGCGCCATGGTCATAGTAGAAGTGGAGGAGTCCAGCCCAGTCCTGGGTTCACAGGTGGGACGCTTGGGCGCAGATGCGCTTCCGCAAGCGCGAGCTTCTCTTCCGCAGAAGCGGAATTGGGAAGGCCTTGTTTATGACCGCGGGTGGGGTCTAGTCTCCATAGAAGTGGGCTCGCAGGTGCGAGCAATTTGTCCGCAGAAGTGGAATTTCCTGAACTTAAGTAGAATCTGCACCTGCGATGGTTTTTTCGCAGGTGTGGCGTCACAGAAGCGACACAAAGGCCAGAGAAGCGAGGATCGCTGGGCAGAAAGGCCTTGTTCGAGGGTTAATCTTCATAATCCATTTTTGGACTTAGAGAGCTCTGTGGGTGGCGAGTTTTTGAGGGTTTTTCAGAGAGATCATTGGATTAAGGAATCCTAACTCATTTTTGGTTAATTCACATGAATCTATTGTTAATTTTATCATTAAATTAGCGTTTTGGAGTAAGAAATTGGGAAAATGGTGGAAACTTCTTAGACTAAACTTTTGCGTTTTTAAAGGCTAATTGAGGTCGTATTTGAATAATTCTTGTATGGTTGGACTAGATATCGAATGGGTGTTCGGATATTTTGGTCGGGTTCCGAGACGCCCGGGTTGACATTTTGGGTCGACTTTGTAATTCTTCACAAAAATCATAATTTCGTTGTTTGAATTAGTTTCTCATAGTTATATTTATAGAATGAAATTATTTTGTCTAGATTCGAGTCGTTCGGAGTTGGATAATCGAGGGAAAAACCTTCTAATTGATTGATTTAGCGTGGTTTGAGGTAAGTGACTTGTCTAACCTTGTGTGGGAGAATTACCCCTTAGGATTGGTGTTGTGTGTGGTAATTGTGATATGTTAAAGCCGTGTACACAAGATGACGAGTGTGTACACCGGCTAAATGTGGAAATTTTGGGTTTTAGCTACGTAGATCCCTTTCATGCCTTAATTGTGTTGCCTTAACATGTTGTAGTCATCGATCATTTTTAGTCTAATTTCATATGTATACTTGTCTTATCTCTAACTTGCTAATTGCTCTACAAGTCTAGTTGAAGTTCTTGTTTCTTTTATCCCGTATTCATTATTTAACTGTTGAATTCTTTACTTGAAACTGCTATTCATGGAATATCTTGTTGTTGAAATTGGTATTGAGTTGCAAAGGCCGTGATTCCTATTGAGGCAAAGTGTTAAGTGGAGAAATATCATTCTATCGAGTTATTCTTCCGGTTGTTATTGTTAAGACTTTGTGTACATTGTGGTTGTGCCGAGGGCTCCTTATTATAAAATTCTGTTATTGTTTGGTTTGTCACGACCCAAATTCACCTATAGGCCATGATGGCACCTAACATCCTAGCTAGGCAAGCCAACGAATGATTTAAACATATATTCATTTCTTTAAAAATTATCCGAATAATAAAACTCGCAGTACTTGCAAAAATTAAGACAATGTGAGAAATAAGATAAATTAAAACCCAAGTAAAATAATTAAATCCAAAAGTTCTACTAGTGTGTGCCAAGACCTGGTGTCACAAGTGTATGAGCATCTAGTAGATTATACAAAATTTTAAATACTATCTGAAGTAAAATAGACAGAATACAAATACAAGAAGGGAAACTAGTTGCAGCAGAACGGCACAGAAAGGCAGCTCACCACTAAGCCTCTGGGTAACATGGATGCGCTCCGATAGGTCCAACTATAGCACCGGTCTCAGGTCCTGCACAAAAAGTGCAGCAAGTGTAGCATGAATACATAAACAACGTGTACCCAGTAAGTATCAAGCTTAATCTCGAAGAAGTAGTGACGAGAGGTCGACTTTGACACTCACTATGGGTCAATAATATTACAATAGAAATATTTAATTAAACATGATTTTTAGGCTAACAACAATAATTTTCTTAACAATCAGAAATAATAAATTCCTTAAATTTCAATAAATTTTTAATTTATAAATTAACTTCACAAGCTGCAATTAAAATATCAAGGTATCGTGTAATTATTATTATTAGACACGATTTCTGTCGAGGTCGTACGGCCCGATCCAAGGTGTCGTGTACACTGCCGAGAGATGTGCGACGCGATCCATAGATGCATCTATACTGCCGAGGCTTTCGGACCACTCCACAAGAAAGGAGGACATTTCTTATGTACCTCCGAAATGAGAGTATATATAATTTTAAGATTAATACGAGAGGATGTACAATTTCAATTTAGTAGTTAAAGATTTTTCACAAAATTCAAGTACATGGACTTTCAGTCTTTTACTATTCTCTCTAACAATTACAGAATAAATTCCAGTAATTTAATTAAATAAAAGGAGAAATTATCACAAGTAATTCATGATTTGAGTCTTAAACTACCCGAACTTTAGCAATTATCACCTCGTGCATATGTAGCCCCCAAAATTAGAAAAATTATTAATTTAAATAACATTTGGGATAAATTCCCCCTTACAAGGTTAGATAAGAGACTTACCTTGTCTCAAAGCACACTTCCTATCACGATGTCGTGTAAAAATCCCAATTCGGTACCGAAAAATCCGAAACTATCCAAATATTATATAAAATAATTAATACATGCTTAATAATTCAAAATTAGACTATTAAATAAATTGCCCTACCCAAAATGGTAAAATTTTTAAAATTCACCCCGGGCCCACGTGCACGGATTCCGGAAATATTTGGAGAAAATTGTTACCCATAATCTCAAGAACTCAAATATACAATTTTCATCCAATTTTATAACCATTTTCGTAGTTAAAATCTCATTTTTATAGAAATCTAAGTTTTTCCTCTAACCCTTGATTTTCACAATTTACAGATTATATCTACCCATAATCTATGTATTTAACTCAAAGTATGTAAAATTAACTTACCTTCAAGTTGCTAGTTGAAATCCCTTCTCAAAAGCTCCAAAATTTCCCAAAAATGGAGGAAAAACGGACTAAAATGACTGAGCTTCGTCCCCTTTTTAACATTCTGTCCAACAGTCATTTCCGCACCTGCGGAGGCTTAGCCACACCTGCGGAAAAAGCCTCGCAGGTGCACATTTCTCCATTTGGCCTGGCTTCGCACCTGTGGTGAATTTGACCGCTTCTGCGCATCCGCAGGTGCGACCAATGCCCTCGCACATGCGCCATTTCCGCTTCTACGCCATCTTCTTCGCACCTGCGGTGCATGGCTGCCCTCCCCTTCTTCGCACCTGCGACTAGTGGATCGCACTTGCGGCTGTCCATGCACAGGTGCGGTTACAACAGAAGCTGGAAGTTTCAGCAGTCCTTTCCAAGTCTAAACTTGGTCCTAGCCTCGTCCGATTAACACCCGAGGCCCCCGGGGCCCCACCCGAACATACCAACAAGTTTGAAATAATAAAACGAACTCGCTCGAACCCTCGAAACATGTAAAACAACATAAAAACTAAGAATCATACCTCAAACCAAATTGATTCAACTTAGAATTTTCAAATTTTTCAAACTTACTCCGAACGCGCCGAAACATACTTAAACTACTCGGAATGACACCAAATTTTGTGTGCAAGTCTTAAATCACCATACGGAGCTATTTCCAGGCTCGGAATTCCAATCGGACTTCAGTTACTCAAAAATGTACTCCAAACCAAATTTAAAGAACATTAAACTTTCAAATAGTTAATTTTCACTATTAAGCGCTGAAACGCTCCCGGTTTGTCCAAAACCCGATTCAAACATATGACCAAGTCCAAAATCATCATATGAACCTATTGGAACTATCAAATCCCAATTCTGGGGTCGTTTTCTCAAAATGTTGACCGAAGTCAAACTTGGGCCTTTGAACCCAAACTAAGGTCAAGTGTTCCGATTTCAACCCGAACACTTCCAAATCCCGAGCCAACCATCCCCGCAAGTCATAAATTAGTAAAAGCAAATATGTAAAGTTTTATTTAGGGGGACATGGTTCTAAAAGTCAAAATAACATGTTGGGTCATTACATGGTTTCTCTGGCAAGTTGTGATATTGGGCACTTGAGGTGCGAATTGTGATACATTGTGATATTGATACTCATGCGGTGGTATAAGGTCTGGGTGTTGAATTGCATGCAATGAGATAATGTGGGCTTGATATGCGTGGCTAGTAAGGGAACTACTAGAAGCCATGCGGTGTGATAAGGTGGGATAAAACGCGGGATGCTATTTCGGAAAAAATAATTTTCAAAACTAAATGTTAAGGCTCCTGCGGTAATAAAAGGAAAGACTGTGAGTTACTTTTGTGATTTAGGACTACGAGGCGGTACCTCGATAGTGGCCCTTGTTGATCTTTCTCTATTTTCTGTACTTGTCTTGGTTGTTTATTTCCTTAATATGTCAATCCTTATTTCCTTCTGTGTTGTATTATCTGCCTTGATTCTGTATAGTTAATTTTGGTAAATTACTTATTTGTTTCATTTCCAGTGTTATCACCATTGTATTTTTATATCTTTCGACCTGTTTCTTATTAAGATTCTAGTAGGGCCTTGACCCGACCTCGTCACTACCCTACCGAGGTTAGGCGGGACACTTACTAGGTACCGTTGTGGTGTACTCATACTACGCTTATGCACATCTTTTTGTGTAGATCCAAGTACTTCTTATCAGTCCCTGCACTAGTGAGTTGAGTTTGCATTGGAAACTTCAAGGTACACCTGCCCGCGTCCGCAGGCCTCGGAGTCCCCTTCTATCCTTTTTTTATATTTTTACTTCTTTACTAGATACATATGTATATGAATGATTTGGTATTGTCTTAGAACTTGTGACTTGTACTACGCCGGGTTTTGGGCTAATGTATACAAAATGAGCTATAGATATTTCCCTTTTTATATATATGTGGTTGAGTTTTGAGATTTTTAAATTATTGTTTCATTCAATTCCGCATGTTTATTAGGCTTACCTAGTCTTAGAGACTAGGTGTCATCACGACATCCTACGAAGGGAAATTGGGGTCGTGACATTAAGCCCTCTGCTAGAAATGTAATTTATGCGGCATCAGGAGGATCAATAATGGGAAAAACCACTGCAGAAGCAATACAACAACTTAATGAAATGTCGGAAAATGTTGTTCAATGGACCTCATACAGAATGATTATCAAGAAAACGGCAGGAGTAAATCAAATTGAAGCTTCGAATTCATTGACACAACAAATTGCGACCGTGACACAAAAAGTCGAAGCTTTTCAGGTAGGTGCTCAATCATCATCCGAACTTGAGAATTATGATGTTTGTAAAGGTAATCATCTGAATCATGAATGTCAAGCTTCAAAGCAAAATGAGGAACATGTAAATGTAATTGGTTATAGAAATAATTACTCATTCGGTAGTCCTATGGCACAAAAACATCCAGGATTCCAATGGAGTAATCCTAATGATACTGAAAATTATCAAAGATATTTTAATCAAAAGCAGTAGGTACAGGGACCGCCTAGTTTTCCAAATCAAAATAAAAGGCAACAAAACTTCCAAAAATATCAATAGCAACCCCAAAGAGCTCATCAACAAAGCCTTGAAGACATGATGTACAAATTCATTAAGACTACTTACGAGAAGGTTGAAAGTCAACATTCAGCTATAAAGAATTTGGAAATTCAAGTAAGTCAATTAGCAACTCTCATGTCTGGACAAATTCAATGTGCTCTACCAAGTAACACTGAAAAAAATCCAAAATAAAACATCAAAGCCATCTCTCTATGGTCAGGTAAAGCTCTTGATGATCCAAATGCAAATGAAGATGAAAACCCACAAGAAATAGAACAGGTAAAGGAAGGTAAGAAAAAAAGAAACTCTGAGTTTCCGAAAGAACAAATAGATAACGGGAAAAAGGTGGAAGAAAATGAATTGATGACAAATCCTCACAATATACCCCTCCCCTTGACAAACAATTTTCTAAGTTTCTGGATATCTTGAAACAACTTTATATTAATATACCTTTTACCGAGGCTTTGACGCAAATGCCCTCTTATGCTAAATTTCTAAAAGAATTTTACCAAGTAAAGGGAAATTATAAGAAGTATCTGTGGTTAAGCTTACAGAAAAATATAGTGTTATACTTCAAAATAAGCTTCCACAGAAACTCGGTGATCCAAGTAGGTTTACAATTCCTTGCACTTTGGGAGGTGCTCACTTTGAAAAATTATTATGTGATTCGGGTGCTTCTATAAATCTAATGCCTTTTTAAATTTTCAAAAAATTAGAACTTCGTGAAACGAAAGACACTGGTGTGTTACTGCAATTGGCTGATCAAAGTACTAAAAACCGAAAAGAATCATTGAAACTGTTCTAGTTAGAGTTGACAAATTTTTATTTCCAGTAGATTTTATAGAACTTGAAATGGAAGAAAATATTAAGGTACCGTTGATTTTAGGTAGACCATTTCTTGCAACGGGAAGAGAAATTATTGATGTCCATCAATGACAATTGATTTTGCGAATTAATGAGGAAAGAGTAATTTTTGACATGCGAAAAAAAATGAATTTTCTCGAGGATGAGTCATCATCTTCTTGTTTTCAAATTGACTTGGTAAATGACGTTGCAAATGAATACAAAGATGATCAGTTGATTACTGACTCATTAGAAAGATGTTTGACCAGGTCAGGTATCACAAGTGATGATAATCCTACAATTAGAGAAGAAGCTGAAATATTGGAAGAAGAATCAGAAAATAAAGAAGTCTCACAAGAAGAAGTTCAATCAAAACTTGAACTTAAAAATCTTCCTTCTCATTTGAAAAATGTTTTTTCTTGAACCTGGATTATTTTCGGTAATCATTTCATCTTCCTTAACTAGAGAACCGGAAGACATACTGATTGAAGACTTGATGAGACATAAAAGAGCTTTAGGGTGGACGATAGCTGACATCAAAGGAATCAATCAAACTATTTAAATGCATAGGATTCTCATGAAAGAAGATTACAAACTAATAGTCCAACCCCAAAGGAGACTGAATCCATAAATGCAAGAAATTATCAAGAAAGAAGTGGTGAAACGTTTAGCAGCAGGTATTATCTATCTGATATCTGACAGCCCTTGGGTAAGTCCTATGTAGATAGTACCAAAGAAGGGAGGTATGACAGTAATAAAAAATAAAAATAATGAACTTATACCTATCATAACAATCACAGGATGGAGAGTCTGTATTGATTATAGACGACTTAATGAGGCTACAAGAAAAGATCATTTTCCTTTACCTTTTATCGATCAAATTCTTGAAAGAGTTGCATGTCATGGTTTTTACTGTTTTCTTGATTGATATTATGGGTATAATCAGATATCAATTGCTCCATAAGATCAGGAGAAAACCATATTCACATGCCCCCAAGGTACGTATGCTTACCGTAGAATGCCATTTGGACTATGTAACACTCTTGCTACATTTCAACGTTGCATGTCGGTAATTTTCTCAAACATGACTGAAAAGTTTCTTGAAATCTTCATGGATGATTTTACACTTTTTGGAAAGACATTTGAAGATTTTCTCTATCATTTAACTTTGGAGCTTAAAAGACGTGAAGAAACAAATTTAGTTCTTGACGGGTGAAAATGCCACTTTATGATAACAGAGGGAATTGTTTTAGGACATAAAATCATTGCTAAAGGAATAGAAGTTGATAAAGCTAAAATTGATCTTATAGAAGGATTACCTCCTCCTACCACTGTTTAAAGTATTGAAAGTTTCTTAGGGCATGCAGGTTTTTATAGAAGGTTCATAAAAGATTTTTCAAAGATTTCGAAACCTCTGACTAACCTACTGAAAGATGTAAAGTTTGAATTTTCAGATGATTGCATGAAAGCATTTGAGATTCTAAAGGAACAGTTGACTAATGATCCAATTGTAATTTCTCCTGGTTAGAGCGAATCATTTGAAATAATGTGTGATGTAAGTGATACAGCAGTTGGAGCTATATTGGGACAAAAGAGAGATAAGATTATCAAACCTATTTACTACGCCGGTACAACTATAACGACACGATCGGTCGTTTTGTGCTATAGCATATCGTTTAGTGGTTTGAGAAATTAAGAAGCTTCACTTCAGGTATTATGACTTGTACGTGTGGTCGGAATTTAATTTCGAGAAGTTCTGGATTGATTTGAAAAGAAAATTCTAATTTCGGAAGCTTTAAGTTGGAAGAATTGACTAAGGTTTGACTTTTGAGTAATCGACCTCGGAATCAGCATTTGAAGGTTCTAATAGGTTCGTATGATGATTTCAGACTTGGGCGTATGTTCAGATTGAGTATCGGATCACCCGGAAGCATTTCGGCGTTTATTATAGAAAGTTAACATTTTGAAAGTTTAAGGATTTCCTAAGTTTGGTTTGGAGTGGGCTTTGGTGTTATCGATGTTCGTTTGGGGTTCCGAGCCTTGGAATGGGTTCGTATCGTGATTCATGACTTGTGCGCAAAGTTTGGCATCATTCCGGAATGTTTTGGTATGGTTCGGACGCGTTCGTCGAAGTTTGAAAATTTGAAAGTTAAAGAAGGATTTCGATCATCGATTCATAGTTTTGATATTGTTTGTCGTGACTTGAGGCCTCGACTTAGTCCGTAATGTATTTTGGGACGCGTTGGTATATTTGGTCAAGGTCCCGGGGGCCTCGGGTGGATTCCGGATGGTTAACGGATCGGATTTTGAAGGAAAAGCTAGAGGATTCTGGCTGCTGGTGCAACTGCTTCTGCGGAAGCTTCATCATAGAAGCGGCTTCACAAAAGTGAGGCAGTGGAACGGAGAAGCGGCTAAAAGGGAGCTGGGAAGAGGCCACATGTGCGAAGGAATTCCCGCACCTGCGTGACTGCAAAAGCGGGCCAGGGGTCTCAGAAGCGGCCTAGGGGTCGCAAAAGCGATAGGGAGTGAGGCAGGTTGGAGGTGCAGGTGCGAGGTTTGTGCTGCACCAGCGAGACCGCAGAAGCGGATCCTTTGTCACAAGTGTGACTCCGCAGAAGCAGAGTCTGGTCCGCAGATGCGAAGGCAAGGGCACCGAAGGGGGACCGCAGAAGCGGTGTTTTGGCCGCACCTGCGGAGTCGTAGGAGCGGCTAAGGGACTGCAGGTACGAGAGGTCGCTGGGAAGTGTGTTCTTTTAAGAACAGGATTTGGCCCATTTTCTTCCATTTTCACTTGGTTAGGGCAATTTTGGAGAGCTTCAAGGGGAGATTTTCATCAAGCAACACAAGGTAAGTGACTCCCACCTATTACAAGTTAAATACATGGTTTGTATATGGATTTAAACATGGAAATTTGTAAAAACTTGGGATTTTGGTAGAAAACCTAGAATTTGGTAATTTTGGATTTTGACAATGAAATTAGACATGAAATTTGGGATAAGTTATATATTTTAGTTCGTGGTGTTATAGGTAAAGTTTGTCTTCGAAAATTTTCGAAATCCGGGCCTGTGGGCCCGAGGGTTGTCTTTGTTGGCTTTTGAGCTAAGTTGGGAATCATTTTAAATCATTAGATTATACGTATTGGGGTGTATTTTGATTGGTTTTCACGTTGTTTGCCTAGTTTTGAAGACACGGGCATCTGGTTGAGGTGTTTGAGTGGTGTTGGAGCCAGTTATGGAACTTCAGAGCGAGGTAACTCTCCTGTCTAACCTTGTGAGGGGGAAACTACTCCCTATGTGATATTTATTGTTACGTGCAAATAGTTGTGGGTGCTACGTACACACGAGGTGATGAGAGTCCGTACGTAGCTATAAAAAGTTTATGTCCGGGTAGACTTAGGATATTATCATGTAATATTTAAATTATTTGAACTCATTTTGTCGGCTTAGTTAATAGAAGTTATAAATGAAATTTATTTAGAAATAAATATATGTATACTAGGTCAAGCCTTAACACTTTGAGTTATGGGAGAGTTATTTGATAAATGGTAAAGATTATATCCATTTTGTACTCATGTACGGTATTGTAAACATAGTGTCTCGTAATTCGCTAACTTCCTTCCTTTTCTTGTGGAGCGGGCCAAATGCTTTGGAAGTATATAGATGCATCTATGGTTCATGCCACTCGACCCTCGGCAGTGTACACATTATTATGGATCGGGCCGAACGACCTCGGCAGAATCGTGCGTTATATCGCTAGTAGTCCGAATATTCACGAGCTAATCTCTCCACTGATGCCCGGCATTTTATATGGCATTCCTTATTTATTTGATAATGACACTTGACATTTTTCTGAGATGTTAAGGTAGAATACAAAATTTAGATATTCATGCTTTGAAAGAAGAAATTGGAAGATTTTGTAACTCACAGATTTGCCCCATCATTGCCGTATGCCTCATATTTGCTTATGTTTTATTACATTATTTTATTGAACCTTTAGTAAGTGTTGATGTCGATCCCTCGTCACTACTTCTCCGGGGTTAGGCTAGACACTTACTGGGTACGCGTTTATTTGCGTACTCATGCTGTACTTCTGTACTAAATGTGCAGGATCTGACAAGTTTATTTGATGATCACCTTGGCGCATAGGCGCACCTGTTGAGAAAACTTTAGGTAAACTACATTCCAGGATATGCATCACAGTCTATCGAGTCTCCATTGTACTGTTTATTTTATTCTGTCTATTACATTTAGGACAGGTTTCGTATTATTATTATACTCCGTAGAAAATGCTCATGCACTTGTGACACCGGGTTTTGGGGGCTCCTACTGGTTGTTTGTTATTGTAGTTCACGTAGTTATAATCTTTTTACCCTGTAAATTCCATTTTATACTATTTAAGTAATGGAGATTATGATCTCGAAAGTAATAAAATGAGTAAATAAATTGATAAATTAACGTTGGCTTGCCTGGCGGCAGCGTTAGGCGCCATCACGACCTATAGTGAATTTTGGATCATGACAAGAACCCTCAATGAAGCTCAAAAGAATTATGCCACAACTGAGAAGGAGCTAGTGGCAGTTATATTTGCATTTGACAAATTTCGTTCATATTTGATAGGAATGAAGGTTAGAGTATTTACTGACCATGCTACATTAAAGTACCTCTTAGCAAAGAAAGATACTAGACCCAGATTGCTAAAATGGATACTTTGTTTTGCAAGAATTTGATCTTGAAATAAAAGATAGGAAAGGTTCAGGAAATTAGGTAGCTGACCATTTGTCACGATTAGAAAATCCTCCAACTGAGACAACAAATATCAAGGAGGAATTTTCTGATGAGCATATTTATACAATTACCACAGTTACAAATCAGCCACCTTGGTTTGCTGACGTTACCAACTACTTAGTTGGAGAATGTATGCCAAAAGATTTTTCTTGTGCATAAGGCATGATCCAGAGATGTGTACCAGAAATAGAAATAAACAACATTTTAAGCCATTGTCATGATGGAGCTATAGAAGGACACTATGGAGGAAGCAAAACAACTGCAAAAGTACTTGAAACTGGTTTTTTTCTGGCCCACTCTGTTCAAAGATGCAAGAAATTATGTCACCTCTTGAGGTTTGTATTTTCTGGGGTTGGGAATTCAGTTGCGTGTTGCAATGGTTCTTCTTAAATGAGTTAAGCGAAAGGTTTCTAGCCAATGAAGTGTTTATTCTACTAGTAGTTCAGCGGTTATGATGAATTCTTGTACTCTTGTGTAGCGGCATGATAGGTGTAGTGAGCGGTATGGAAATTGGAGGTTGAGGATCAAGGTTACGGTTCAGTTTGATGAGAATGTCCCGAGCTTGGAGGAGTGAGGGAAAGGATCCAGAAGTTCATATTAAGATGGCGTTATCTTAGTTTCACCTGAGAACGGTGTCATGTGTAAGAGGCTTTGGGTATCGATTTGCGGATTCTTGATTCGCTTTATAAAATTTGTACAGTTGGAGGTATGGATGTGTAGACTTTGCTACCTGGTGCGGAAGGTCGTGAGAATATAACCCATGGGAAGATGGTATAAGTGCAATATGTTAGTCACTTGATTGTTAAGGATTGAAAGCAAGTATGGATTTTCTGGTACTATCGCTAATGTGAGAGTTTATGCTTGAAAGGCGCTCTAGCCGTTTGGTTGTGGACTGTGGAAGTTTGTTCCGAATTGGACGGCTGCTCATGTGTATCATAAATAGGGACATTGTGAATTCTTGAAAGGTCGTTGGCCTAGTATGGGATGATCAAAATTGGCTTGGGGTCCGTTGGTGGGTCTAATGTGAATGTGTGCTCTACATCAAGTCGAATATGTTCGTTAGGCATAGCAGTGCTTGCGGAGAAGTCTTCAGGCATTGGAATGTCATTCCTATCGTCAGTTATTCCATGTAATACTCTATTGTGCCATGCGGGTTATGAGACGACTTGATTATTCGCACATGCATTGTGATCCCGTGTAGCTTGTGCTGTTATATGAGCAGGGTGGCTCTCGATATGCAGGTCATTTATCACACCTTAGTTGTACTTGGGTTTTGTAGCATATGGCGCTATCCGTCTCCTCGGGGTTGTATTTTTGCACTTGGCGTGCTTGTGGTCGATATTCGGTATTTCGTAGGTATAAGCATTTGGCTTGATGGATATTTTCTTATTTATTGTTATGTGTGGATCGGGTGGCACGCCACCACGGGTATGTTGTTTGGATCGGGTTGCACGCCACAATGGTATCATGTCTGGATCAGGTTGCACGCCGCAACGGTATCATGTATGGATCGGGTTGCATGCCGCAACAGTGAGATGATGAGTACGGTGCCCTATATCTATTCTTGTGTATTTTGTTTCTCATTCTTTGAGAAGGGCTCATAGCGTCTGTTCGACTATTCTATTTGTTACGCGGGCTGGGTAGTTCTTTGCCAGAGTTCGTTCTTCCTTATGTGTCATATTCAAGTAATGGCTTGTCCGCGAATTGATGGTGTCATATGAGATCTTAAATACTGATTTATCGCCTGAGCAGCTTGTACGGGGTGAGACGAGGTTGTGGGACCTGGGATCAGTGCGATCAGAGTATGTAGGGTATATTAAAGAGCAAATATCGTTATTCAATTCAGAATGGGGTAATGGTTCTTATCAGGAGGAGAGACTCCATGATTTGTTGATTTGGCAAGTGGTTATTAGTTTCTACACATCTCTTCCGTCGTGGCAGTATTGCGAGAGTTGGATCAGGCTCATTTGTGCTATGAGGTGTATAGCGGGTATCGGGTTCGTGGAATTACAGCTATTGTGGTCGGAGGATGTTATTTTGATCAAGCCAATTTATGTGGTGCATGGTGTGATTTCAGCGGAGGAGCATGGTCATGCTGGGTGCAATGTCTTATAATCGATGCGGTGTTCGTATGCTAGAATCAGTCTTGTGGAAAATTTTGGATGTTGGAATTTGGTTCTAAAGCTTAATAGTTAAGGTTTTAGGGAGGATTTTCAGTCTGCCTCCAGCTAATGTGCCCAACTGAGTTGTGGTGGCACGGGTAGGTGCACGAGGTATTAATAGTGATTTTGGACAACTCCGGAGCAGTTCTTGGCACGTTCGAGGACGAACGTATGTTTAAGTGGGGGAGAATGTAACGACCCGACCGGTCGTTTTGAACTCTAGCGTATGTCGTTCGGCGGTTTAAGGCCTTGAGTAGCTTCACTTCATGTTCTATGACTTGTACGTGTGGGCGGAATTGAATTTTGGGATGTTCAGAATTGATTCGGAATCGGTATTTGAAGGTTCCAACATGTTCGTATGATGATTTCAGACATGGGTGTATGTTCAGGTTGAGTATCGGGTGGCCCGGGAGCATTTCGGCGCTTATTATGGAAAGTTAACATTTTGAAAGTTTAAGAATTTTTTAAGTTTGATTTGAAGTGGACTTTGNTTAAGTTTGATTTGAAATGGACTTTGGTGTTATCGATGTGTGTTTGAGGTTCTGAGCCTTGGAATAGGTTCGTATCGTGATTTGTAACTTGCACGCAAAGTTTGACGAAGTTTAATTGTAATTCGGACGCGTTCGGCGAAGTTTTAAGGTTGAAAGTTGAAAGAAAGGTTTTGGCCGTCGATTCACAATTTTGATGTTGTTTGATGTGATTTGAGGCTTCGACTAAGTCATATCATGTTTTGGGATGTGTCATTATGTTTGGACGGGGCCCGGGGGAGAGGTGCTGAGGCAGCTGAGATCTGGTGCAATCGCACCTGCATGAAAAGGGCCGCAGGTGCGGCGTTGTGGCCGCAGAAGCGACATTTGGACTGAGATGGGAGGGCTGCAGATGCGAGGATATTTCCGCATCTGCAAGCCCGCAGATGCAAAGGGTGCTCCGCAGAAGCAGAAAATGAGATGGGCAGTTGGGGCCGCAGAAGCGGAAGGTTTTCGCACGTGTGGGAGTGCAAGAGCGTGGGGTGGACAGTAGAAGCGATCGTGCAGGAGTGGAAATTGGTTCGCAGAAGCGGATTTTCCTGGCTTGGAGGTAACCAAACCTACGATGGATTTTTTCGCATGTGCGGAGGAGCCGCAGGTGCGACTGGTGGTCCGTAGGTGCGATGATCGCTGGGAAGAGGACTTAGTTTTATACGGGATTTGGCCCATTTTCTTTCATTTTCACTTGGTTGGAGTGATATTTGGAGAGTTTCAAGGGGACATTTTCATCATCTATTTCAAGGTAAGTCATTCCCGCATATTGTAAGTTAATTACACGGATTCTATAAGGATTTAATGTAACGACCCGACCGGTCATTTTGAGCTCTAGCGTGTGGTTCAACGGTTTGAGGCCTTGAGTATTTTCTCTTCAGGTATTGTGACTTGTACGTGTGGTCGGAATTGAATTTCGGGAAGTTCGGGATTGATTTGGAAAGAAATTCTAATTTCGAAAGTTTTAAGTTCGAAGAATTGAGTAAGGTTTGATTTGTGAGAAAACGACCTCGAAATCGGAATTTGAAGGCTCCAATAGGTTCGTATGATGATTTTGATCTTAGGAGCATGTCCGAATGTTGATTTGGAGGTCTGTAGGTTATTTCGGCGTCCATTGGCGAAAGTTGGAAATTTGGATGCTTTTGGAAAGTTTGACCGGGAGTGGACTTTTGATATCGGGGTCGGATTCCGATTCCGAAACTGGGAGTAGGCATGTAATGTCAATTATGACTTGTGTGCACAATTCGAGGTCAATCGGACTTGATTTGATAGGTTTTGACGTCGAATGTAGAAGTTAGAAGTTCTAAAGTTTATTAAGCTTGAGTTGGGGTGCGATTCGTGGTTTCAGCATTGTTTGATGTGATCTGAAGTCCCTACTAGGTTCGTATGATGTTTTAGGACTGGTTTATATAATTGGTCGAGGTCCCGGGGGCCTCGGGTGAATTCCGGATGGTTAACGAATTGAATTTAGCCTTATAAAGTTTGTTGGTGGCAGCACATATGGTGTAACCGCACATGCGAGGTTTTGGCCGTAGGTGCGAAGCCACAGAGACGGCCAAGGGGGTCGCAGAAGCAGTCCTGGACCAGCTGGGTGAAGGGCCGCAGATGCAGAGTTGGGGCACAGATGCGCATCCGCAGAAGCAAAGAAGGCATCGCAGAAGTGGGACTAGGCCTTGGCGCTGGACCGCAGGAGCGGTCAAGGCTCCGCAGAAGCGAGACCACAGGAGCGGTCAGGGCACCACAGGAGCGGGTTTTTGTCCGCATAAGCGGACTTGGCTGGGCTGATGGAAAGCCTCATTTGTGATGGGAATGTCCGCAGGTGCGGAACCGCAGAAGCGGCTAGCAGACTGCATATACGAAAAGTCGTATGGGCAGAAAGTTCTTTTAAAAATGGGATTTGGCCCATTTTCACTTGGTTGGGGCGATTTTGGAGAGCTTCAAGGGGAGTTTTCATCAAGCATCACAAGGTAAGTGATTCCTACCTATTACAAGTTAAATACATGGTTTGTATAAGGATTTAAATATGAAAATTAGTAGAAATTGTGGGGGGGTTTGGTAGAAAACCTAGAATTTGGTATTTTTGGAATTTGACCATGAAATTGGACATGGAATTTGGAATAAGTTATATATTTTAGTTTGTGATGTTATGGGTAAAGTTTATCTTCAAACACTTACTAAATTCGGGCACGTGAACCCGAGGGTTGATTTTATAAACTTTTCGAGTAGAGTTGGGAATTGTTTAAATTGGTTAATTATGGGTATTAGAGTATCTTTTGAATGGTTTGCACATTGTTTGAATAGTTTTGGATCGACGGGTTTTGGATTGAGGTGTTAGAGAGGCTTTGGAGCCGGTTTTGGAACTTTGGAGTGAGGCAAGTCGCATGTCTAACCTTGTGAGGGAGAAACCACCCCTAGGTATTATTATTTGTTATGTGCAACTAGTTGTGGGTGCTACGTACGCACGAGGTGACGAGAGTCCCTATGTAGCTAAAGCATGTTGATGTCCGGGTAGACTTAGGATCTTATCTTATAATATATGAATTATTTGAACTCATATTGCTGACATTAATTAAATCGAAGTTATAAATGAAATTGATTTAGAAATAACTTTATGTATACTAGGCCAAGCCTTAACACTTGAGTTGTGGGCAAGTTATTTGAGGAAATGTAAAGAATATATCCATTGTGTACCCACGTACGGTGTTGTAAACACGTGTCTCGTAACTCGGTAACTTCCTTCCTTTTCTTGTGGAACGGGTCAAACACCTTGGCAGTATATGGATGCATATATGGTTCGTGCCGCTCAACCCTCGGCAGTGTACACATTATTTCGGATCGGGTCGAACGACCTTGGCAGAATCGTGTGTTATATTACTTATAGCCCTAATATTCACGAGTTAACCTCTCTACTGATGCCCGGCATTTTTATATGTTACTCCGGGTTTATTTGATGATGACACTTGACAAACTTTTAGAGATATTAAGGTAGAATATGAGATTGAGAACTTATACTTTAAAGGAAATAATTGGAAACCTTCTTTTGAGATTTACATATTTACTTCTCTGTTGTTGTGCACTTCATATCTGTTATGGATTATTATATTATCTTCTTGGACCTCTAGTAAGTGTCGATGTTGACCCCTCGTCACTACTTTTCTGGGGTTAGGCTAGATACTTACTGGGTACGCGTTGATTTACGTACTCATGCTGCACTTTTGCACTAAATGTGCAGGATCTGGCAGGTTCATTAATGATCACCTTGGCGCGTAAGCGCATTAGTTGAGGAGACTTTATGTGAGCTGTATTCCAGGCTACGCATCGCAGTGCACCGAGTCTCCATTGTACTATTTATTTTATTCTGTCTTATTACATTCGAGACAGATATTGTATTATCATTATATTCCTTAGAAAATGCTCATGCACTTGTGATACCGAATTTTGGAGTGTTCCTACGGGTTGTTTGCCATTGTAGCTCATGTGAATATTATTATCCTCCCTGTAAATTCTATTTCATGGTATTTAATTAAAGGAAATTATGAATTCAAAATACTAACTTGAGTAACTAAGTAATCAATAACCGTTGGCTTGCCTGAAGGCAGTGTTAGGCGTCCTCACGACCTTTAGTGGATTTTTGGGTCGTGACAGCTTGGTATCAGAGCATTAGGATCATTAGGTCTCACGTGTCATGAGCAAGTCTAGTAGAGTCTTGTGGATCGGTACGGAGATGTCTGCACTTATCTTCGGGAGGCAATAGGGTTGTTAGGAGCAGTTCCCTTCTTGATTTTCTCATCGTGCGGTTTGATTCCATTGAGGCTTATGACTTTATTTCCTTCCTACTGAATCTCATGTTGCGCGAAGAGCTTGTTATCAATTGGGCATCGAAGAGTTATAGTGGTACTACAGACGTGGTGCCGGATGTTTCTCCCTACGTGTTCGGGCAGGCTATTATCGTCACCTTGTGGAGGGATGTTCTTATGTTCCAGCTCAGTATCTGTATCTTTTATGGTTTTGAGACCGTGCACGGATTGCTACGATGTCTATGCGTTGTTATCATACAATGTTGGTGAAATGGTAGAGTGCTTATGTATGGAACGCGAGAGTGAATGACTCAAAAGGAGGATTTCTCAGTGCATGATTTAGAGGTTCAGCATTTAATTTCAGTAAGGGAAAGGCATTCGGACTATAGATGTCCATGTTTGGTCGATGAAGTAACAAGACTTGATATTTTCGAGCGTGATGGAATTTTCAATGTGATGTGGTTTCATCGTTCTTGTTTGAACGCATTATGGTTCGCCGGTGTTACGATCTTCTTGGATTTTACCTTCGGGGCAGGGTGTTGTGAAATGGTGCCTGAGGGGCGGTTGCCAGAGATAGCGGTGTGCAGCGGTTCATAATTGAATTGGTATTTCTAATGTCAATGGATCGAGGGACATGATCTTCTAGGAGGCTTAGAGTCGGTAACAATTTATTGGTTCAGGTGCTACAGAGCATCCAAAGTGTATGTTTATACTTTTGATTTGATGCAACACTTGGCAGCAAAGTATGAGGGAGGACATGGCAGGTAGTGTTTCGCGGTGGTTGAAGTACTGGCAGGTCAAGTATGAGAAGCAGAGGTTGAGAAGTTTCTTAAAGGATATGGTTTAACCGAATTAAGAGTGACAGATTAGCATATGGATTATGTGGTAGGATAGTCGCGTGCCTTGGGAAAGTGTAGAACGGTTTAGGAATCGTGATGCAAGGTGATTTGGCCTACAGATTCTATTTGGAGTGATGGTTACTGTATGAAGAAAAATCGAATATGGCAGAAAGGGGTTTGTTTGAAATGAAGAGGGGTGTGAAGATCTGATTATCGTTCAGGTGCAATATGACTTGAGTTCGAAAAGTATTGCTGAACTTTCAGTTGATGTCAATAGAGAAGGAGCAGAATTATATAGCTGGTGGGCGAGCATGAGCTCAGGAAAATTTACTTATTATATGGTAGTTGTACCCAGTGCAGCATCGTTGGAAGATGTCGGTAAGGAATTCCACATGTGGGTTATCTCCTGTGAGCAGGTTAGCGATGGTGTGATGTTGATAAAGCTTTTGCGAGGAATATTACTTGCTACCCGGTAAGAGGTCGAGTGTGTGACTGTGACTGATGATTCGAAATGTTCATGAAAAGATTAACAAAAAACTTCGAGAAATTTGAGGGGTTAACAATGCGGGATCATGGTAAATGAGAAGGAGGATTCGTTGTGGGATCCACATCATGTGATGGTAGCTTAAAGCTAAGTGAGGGAGCCCCAACGTCTACGATTGGATCGCGTAGCTGTCGGCTTGTGCAGCTTTTGGTTATCGGTGCATTGGTGGATTATTTGTGACAAAGAAAGGGAAACATCAGGGGTAATTCAAGTAGAGAAATTGATAAATGTGTGCTATATTCCGCCCTATAGATTCATGTGCAGGTTTTGAGAAGACTCAGACTGTATGCTTTGTGGATGTGACGTACAAGGAAAAGAATTTAGTCGGTTGCTCCTTTGAGAGGGTGTTTATGTGCTCGCAGAGCGTTGAAGTTAGTTAGGTTCCGGATTAGGTCAGAGTGGGTGACTCTCAACAGCGGTTCTAGTGAGTTCAAGAACTTAAGGTGCAGTGCCTAAGGATTTCGGACTTGTTGTGTGGTTAAGGATCAAATTTTCACATGGATTACGAACGGGACTTGGAATGTTCTACGTTATCATCGGGTATACAGTGCAGTATTGGATGAAGGGAAGAGATAGCTTCGAATTTGCGGAAGGCCTTGCAAAATAGGTGTACTAGTTGTAGATGCTATTGTGCGCTTGAAAGGGGTATGAGATTATTCATGGGTATTAAGACAATATGGCCTCGCAATTCGGGTCACTCGGGATGAGTGCAGATTGAGTTCGTTACGTTGTGAATGGAGCTATTATTATTTCTAAGACAAGTCAAGAGTACATTGAAAGAAGTTGGGTCGGTTAGTAATGGTTGAATTGGCATGGTTGTGGCAATGATCAATTCCTTCGGTATGTGAAGTTATACATGTGGTTCGTGGTTATACGTGCAGGCATGACAGCCACCATGACCTGGTTGATTTGGGAGGTATTTGATTCAAATGGCTTTGTTGTGTAAATGGATTCCGGAAGAGTCATGACGGTTTAGATCATGACTTGAGGTTTGTGTTTTCTGCGATTTGGGAATTCAGTTGCGTGTTACATTGGTTCCTATGGAATGAGTTAAGCAAAATGTTTCTAGCCAACAAATTGTTTATTCTACTGGTAGTTCAGGGGTTATGATGAATTCGCATATTCTCGCGTAGCGGCATAATAGGTGCAGTGAGCGGCATGGGAATTGGAAGTTAAGGATCAAGGTTGCAGTTCGGTGTTGATAAGAATGTCACGAGCTCGGACGAATAGGAAAGAATTCAGATGTTTAGAGTGAGCTGGCGTTGTCTTAATGCCGCCTGAGAATGATGTTCTGTGGAAGAGGCGTTGTGTATTGAATTGTGGATTGTTATTTGCCTTACAGAATTAGTATGGTCGGTGGTATGGATGCGCGGACTTTGCTACCTGATCGAAAGGTTGTGGGAGCGTACCCCACGGGAAGATTTGTATAAATGTGGCATGTTAGTCATCTGATTGTTAAGGATTTAAACCAAGTATGGAGGTTATGGTAATATCGCAAATGCGAGAGTTTATGCCTGAGAGGCGTCCTATTCCTTGGGTTGTGAACCGTGTGATTTTGTTTCGGATTTGACGACTTGATTATTCGCACACGTGTTGAGGTCCCGTGTAGCTTGTGGTGTTATGTGAGCAAGATGACTCTCGAGATGCAGGTCATTTATTGCGCCTTAGTGGTGCTTGGGTTTCGTAGCGTATGGCGCTACCTGCCTCCCCAAGATTGGTATTATGCACTTGGCGTGCTTATGGCCGATATTCGGGCATTTCGTAAATATAAGCGTTACGGCTTGAGGTATGTGTTTTATTTTTGATTGTTATGTGCGGGTCAGGTGGCATGCCGCCACGGGTACATCGTTTGGATCGGGTTGCACGCCACAACAGCGAGATGTTGAGCATAGTCTCTTACCCTCATTTTGTGTGTCTTGTTTTCATCCCTGAGGTAAGTTCATAGCATTTATTCGGCCGTTTTAATTGTTACGCCGACTGGGTAGTCCTTCTCCAGAGATCGTTCTCCATTATGTATCACATTTGAGTTGTAGCTTGTTGGTGCGTTATGGGCGTCATATAAGATTTTTGGCAGTGTCTGAGATGGCTTATTGCCTGAGCAGCTTGTATTGGGTGCGACGAGGTTATTGGACCTGAAATTTGTGCAATCAGATTTATATAAGGTACCTTAGTGAGAAAATATCGTTATTCAGTTCAAAATAAAGTAATGGTTCTTGTCAGGAGGAGAGACTCCATGAATTATTGATTCGGCATGTGGTTATGAGTTTCTACACATCTTTTTCGTCATGGTAGCATTTCGGGATTTGGAACAGGATTTACATGCGTCATGAGATGTATTGTGGGCATCGGATTCGTGAAATTTCAACTATTGTGGTCGGGGGATATTATTATGGACAACCGACTTATGTGGCGCAGGTGCGATTTCAGCATTGATGCATGATCATGTATTGGTACAGTGTGTGGTAATTGGTACGGTGTTCGTGTGCTAGAATCAGGCCTTGTAAAGAAATTGGGAAGTTGGAACTTGGTTCTAAAGCTTGTTAGCTAAGGTTATAGGGAGGATTTTCAGTCTGGCTCTAGCTAATGCGTTCAACTCGAATGTGGTGGCACTGGTAGTGCACAAAGAATTGTACAGTGATTTTGGACAACTCCGGAGCAATCCTTACCACATTCGAGGACAGACGTATGTTTAAGTGGGGAAGAATGTAATGACTCGACCGGTCGTTTTGAGCTGTAGTGTGTCGTTCAGCGATTTGAGGCCTTGAGTAGTTTCTCTTCAGGTATTCTGACTTGTACGTGTGGTCGAAATTGAATTCGGGAAGTTCGGGATTGATTTGGAAAGAAATTCTAATTTTGAAAGCTTTAAGTTTGAAGAATTGACTAAGGTTTGATTTGCGAGCAAACGACCTCGGAATTGGGATTTGAAGGTTCCAACAAGTTCGTATGATGATTTTGGTCTTAGGAGCGTGTCCGGATGTTGATTTGGAGGTCTGTAGGTTATTTCGGCGTCTATTGGCGAAAGTTGGAAATTTGGATGATTTTGGGAAGTTTGACCGGGAGTGGACTATTTGATATCGGGGTCGGATTCCTATTCGGGAAGTGGGAGTAGGTCTGTAATGTCAATTATGACTTGTGTGCAAAATTTGAGGTCAATTGGACTTGATTTGATAGGTTTCGGCGTCGAATGTAGAAGTTAGAAGTTCTAAAGTTTATTAATCTTGAATTGGGGTGCAATTTGTAGTTTTAGCGTTATTTGATGTGATTTGAAGGCCCGACTAAGTTCGTAAGATGTTTTAGGACTGGTTGGTATATTTGGTCGAGGTCTCGGGGGCCTCGGGTGGATTCCGGATGGTTAATGGATTGAATTTGGCCTTATAAAATTTGTTGGTGGCAGCACATCTGGTGTAACCGCACATGCAAGGTTTTGGCTGCAGGTGCGAAGCCGCAGAAGCGGCCAAGGGGGTCACAGAAGCGGTCCTGGACCAGCTGGGCGAAGGGCCACAGATGCGGAGTTGGGGCACAGATGCGCATCCACAGAAGCAGAGAAGGCATCGCAGAAGCGGGGCTAGGCCTTGGCGCTGGACCGCAGGAGCGGTCAGAAGCGAGACCGCAGGAGCGGTCAGGGCGCCCAGAAGCTTGATTGCAGGAGCGGGTTTTTGTCCGCAGAAGCGGACTTGGCTAGGCTAATGGAAAGCCGCACCTGCAATGGGAATGTCTGCAGGTGCGGAGCCGAGCCGCAGAAGCGGCTAGTGGACCGCAGATGCGAAAAGTCGTCTGGGCAGAGGGTTCTTTTAAAAATGGGATTTGGCCCATTTTCTCTCATTTTCACTCGGTTGTGGTGATTTTGGAGAGCTTCAAATGGAGATTTTCATCAAGCATCACAAGGTAAGTGATTCCCACCTATTACAAGTTAAATACATGGTTTGTATAAGGATTTAAACATGGAAATTAGTAGAAATTGTGGGGGTTTTGGTAGAAAATCTAGAATTTAGTATTTTTGGAATTTGACCACGATGTTGGATATGGAATTTGGAATAAGTTATATATTTTAGTTCGTGATGTTATGGGTAAAGTTTATCTTCAAACATTTTCAGAATCCGGGCACGTGGGCCCGAGGGTTGAATTTATGAACTTTTCGAGCGGAGTTGGGAATTGTTTAAATTGGTTAATTATGGGTATTAGAGTATCTTTTGAATGGTTTGCATATTGTTTGAATAGTTTTGGATCGACGGGCTTTGGATAGAGGTGTTCTAGAGGCCTTGCAGCCGGTTTTGGAACTTCGGAGCGAGATAAGTCTCTTGTCTAACCTTGTGATGGGGAAACCACCCCTAGGTATTATTGTTTGTTATGTGCAACTAGTTGTGGGTGCTATATACGCACGAGGTGATGAGAGTCCGTCCGTAGCTAAATCATGTTGATCTCCGGGTAGACTTAGGATCTTATCCTGTAATATATGAATTATTTGAACTCATGTTGCTAACATTAATTAAATCGAAGTTATAAATGAAATTGATTTAGAAATAACTTTATGTATACTATGCCAAGCCTTAACACTTGAGTTGAGGGCAAGTTATTTTATGAAAGGTAAAAATTATATCCATTGTGTACCCACGTACGGTGTTGTAAACATGTGTCTCGTAACTCGGTAACTTCCTTCCTTTTCTTGTGGATCGGGCCGAACGCCTCGACAGTATATGGATACATCTATGATTTGTGTCGCTCGACCCTCGGCAGTGTACACATTATTCCGGATTGGGCCGAACGACCTCGGCATAATCGTGCGTTATATTGCTTGTAGCCCTAATATTCACGAGTTAACCGCTCTACTGATGCCCGGTATTTTTATATGTTACTCCGGGTTTATTTGAAGATTACTCTTGACAAAGTTTTAGAGATATTAAGGTAGAATACAAGATTGAGAACTTATACTTTAAAGGAAATAATTGGAAACCTTCTTTTGAGATTTACGGATTTACTTCACTGCCGTTATGCACTTCACATCTGTTATGGATTATTATATTATTTGCTTGGACCTCTAGCAAGTGTCGATGTCGACCCCTCGTCACTACTTTTCTGGGGTTAGGCTCGATACTTACTGGGTACGCATTGATTTACGTACTCATACTGCACTTATGCACTAAATGTGCAGGATCTTACAGGTCCATTAATGATTACCTTGGCGTGTAGGCGCACCAGTTGAGGAAACTTTATGTGAGTTGCATTCTAGGCTACACATCACAGTGCACCGAGTCTCCATTGTAATATTTATTTTATTCTGTCTTATTACATTCGGGACAGATGTTGTATTATCATTATATTCCTTAGAAAATGCCCATGCACTTATGACACCAGGTTTTGGGGGGTTCATACGGGTTGTTCGTCATTGTAGCTCGTGTGAATATTATTATCCTCCTTGTACATTCTATTTTGCTATTTAATTAATGGAAATTATGAATTCAAAATGCTAAATTGAGTAACTAAGTGATCAATCACTGTTGGCTTGACTGACGGCGATGTTAGGCGCCATCACGACCTTTAGTGGATTTTTAGGTCGTGACATTTAACATGAAAAGTTATGAAAATTTTGGAATTTTTGGTAGAAACCCTAGAATTTTGTATTCTTGGATTTTGATCACGAAATTGGAGGTGGAACTTGAAATAAATTATACATTTGAGTTCGTGGTATTATGGGTAAATTTTATCTTCAAGAAAATTTGGTGTTCGGGCACGTGAGCCCGAGGGTTAGCTTTATTGACTTTTCGAGGGGACTTGGGAATTGTAATGAATTGATTTATTATGGGTATTAGAGTATATTTTGATTGGTTTGCACATTGTTTGACTAGTTTTTGAATGATGGCCATCGGTTCAAGGTGTTAGAGAGACGTTGGAGCCGATTATGGAGCTTCAGAGCGAGGTAAGTCTCCCGTCTAACCCTGTGAGGGTGGAAACTACCCCTAGGTGATGTATTTGATATGTACTACTTGCTGCAGGAGCGACATACGCACGAGGTAACAACAGTCTGTACGTAGCTAGATTCATGTTATGTACGCATAGACTTAGGTTCCTGCCATGCTATAACTGTACTATTTGAATTGTCCCTTGCCTATCAAATTCTTTTATTTTACGTTACGACCTGTGACTAAACTTGCTATAGTAGAGATTTGACGGGCTTTATGATTAGCCGCGGAACAATTGTGCTCCTCTTATTAATTTCCCCCGCTCAATGCGTGTTCATCGAAAGGTTTTCCTTAAAACTTATAACTCACACATTATTTGTGAGTGAGGTCAAGGACCCGTTAAAGCTTCGTATTCTAATGGGATCGGGTCATTCACCTCGGCAGGATTATGTACCACACTCTCATGGGAGTGGTCCATTTGCCTCGACAGTATAATAGATGCATCTATTATTCGTATCATTCGACCTTCGGCAGTGCACACAGTATGATGGGATCGGGCTGTACGCCTTAGCATTTCTATAAAATACTCTTACGGAATCGTGCATAATATTTGACAAGAAACCAGTGTATTTGCGAGTTGTTTGGATTTGGATTGTGATGACCTATACGGTGAGGTTCATTTTATATATATATATA
>AWOL01S0073298.1:0-20087 GCA_000715115.1 Nicotiana otophora | reverse complement strand
GACCAGGCAAAGCAATCAATGTTATCGATAAGAAATTGAATAAGTTTCTTCCTGAGTTCGGGGTTCAACCCCGTTCCCAAGTATACTATTCCGTTCGGGTCAATGTTCGATTAGTATGACTTGCTCCAGTTCCTCAGTCGTTGATTTGGTAGCGTCGGAGTCATCGAGAACCACGAAGGATTGATGGATCCTCTGATCATCATCCTCTTCGATCTTCCGGTTATCTGGTTGGTTCAAAGCCGATGTCTGTGATTGCTATTTGGTATCTCGTTCCTCTTCTGAGCCCGATCCCTTTGCTGGCGAAGGTGATGATATTGGTTTCACTTCCTTGACGACAAACATTTCTCTCGTGGCTGGTTGTTCTCTGTACACCATTTTGACTCCTCTCTATGTTGGGAATTTGAGGACCTGGTGTAGGGTCGAAGGTACAAATCTCATGTTATGGATCCATGGCCTTCTGAAAAGGGCATTGTATCTCATGTCGCCTGCGATTACGTGAAACTTCGTTTCCTGGATGGTCTCGGCCACGTTTATTGGTAGATTTATCTAGGCTCTGGTGGTTTCACATGCGATATTGAATCCGTTTAGAACCAGGGTTGCAGGTACGATCTGGTCCTGCAAGCCGAGCCGTTTTACGACCCTCAATCTGATGATGTTGGCCGAGCTACCTGGATAAATCAACACATGCTTAATTTTAGTTTTATTCATGAGTACAGATATTACCAGTGCGTCGTTATAAGGTTGTATGACTCCTTCTGCATCTTCATCTCTGAAGGACAACGTTCCTATGGGTGTGTAATCTTGAGTTCGAGATCTTTTTTCTCTTACAATCGACGTCTTAGTGTGTTTAAGCACTGGTCCCTGAGGGGTATCGGCTCCGCCGATGATCATGTGAATGACGTGTTGTGGTTCTTCTTGTCCGATGTGCTTGCCGATATCCATGTTTTCAAAATGGTTCTTCGCCCTATCGCTCAAATATTCTCGAAGGTGCCCTTTGTTGAATAACCGGGCTACTTCCTCTCTTAGTTTCCTGCAATCTTCCGTTCTGTGGCCATGGGTGCCATGATATTTGCACCTTTGTTTGGGATTCCTTTGGGAAGGAGCAGTCTGCATGGGTCTAGGCCATTTAGTGTCTTTTATGCGTCCGATAGCCGATACGATGGCAGGTGCATCAATGCTGAAGTTATACTCCGATAACCGAGGTGCTTCCTTAGATTCGGCAGGCCTATCGAACCTACTTCTGTTCATCAGCCCCCGGGACCCTTGACCTTGATCATTTCTTTTGTTATTTTTCCTGAGGTTATGTCTCGATTCATTGACTCTGTGGTTTCCGTTGTACAGTTGGTATCGATCCCCGATCGGACCCCGGTCTCGACTAGTACCCCTTCGAATAGCAGGTTCAGACCCTAATTGATCATTTTCGACCCTAATTTTTGATTGATACTGATTGTGCACATCGACCCACATGATGGCTGGGTATTCGATCAGGTTATGATTTAATTGTCGTGAAGCCGTCGAACTTTGTTCGTTCAAACCTTGAGTGAAAGCCTGAACAGCCTAATCATCTGTGACTGGTGGTAAGTCCATTCGTTCTATTTGAAAAGGAGATACGAACTCCCACAGCATCTCGTTATCCTTTTGCCTTACCTTGAAGAGGTCCGATTTCCTTGTTGCGACTTTTATGGTGCCGGCATGTCCTTTCACAAAAGAATCTGCTAACATGGCGAACGAGTCGATGGAATTTGGTGGTAGGTTGTGATACCAGATCATTGCCCCTTTCGAGAGGGTCTCTCCGAATATTTTTAACAACACAGATTCGATTTCATCGTCTTCTAAATCATTGCCCTTTTATGGCGCATTTGTAAGAAGTGACGTGCTCGTTGGGATCGGTAGTTCCGTTATATTTGGGAATTTCGGGCATACGAAATTTTTTGGGGATTGGTTTTGGGGCTACGCTCGAGGGAAAAGGTTTTTGCACGAATTTTTTCGAATCCAACCCTTTTATCATTGGTGGAACTCCCGGGATCTAATCGACCCTAGAGTTATAATTTTATACTTTTTTATCATTGGCTTAGACTCGCTTTGTGAGTTCCTAGAGCAATTTAGCAATTTCGGGAGTAGTCCCCGATTCTTGCTCATTTGACTTCACTATGACTGGCTCCGTTCTGTGGGTGATTTCTTGAGGCGGATTGGGCTCCAACCTGCTTTGTAGCTGGGTTTGGCTCTGCAATTGAGCTATTGCTGCCTGTTTGGCTTGCAACATTTCGAAAATCACACGCAAGATAACGCCGTTTTCCTCGACGTTGTGGGTATCTCGAGCCACAGACCGAGTGTCACCATGGATTCTATTCTCGGGTTCAGCATGTAGGTTCGCCTCAATGACTATATGCGAATTGATGTCTACTGGCGCTCCGATTCGAGCTCCAATGGCGTTTACAAGTGGTCTTTCAATACCGGGTGTCAAGTTGTTATTTTCGTCTTGAAGACCGGCGTCGTTGTCAATTGGTGAATCCATTTGATTGATGGTTAGTCGTAGCTAATCCGAAATTTAAGATATTTTTGGAGACAAACGTAAAACACAATGGCGTGTTTTTTCAGATTCGTATCAAATAACCATTGTTATCCTTAGCCCCACAGATAACGTTAAATTTGTGTATGGTTCTAAGGATATGCATTACAATTTGATATAAATCGTATAGAGAAATAGAAATATGTGTATTCTTGACTATGAGAATGAGAATAGTGAGCAAAAAGAATGAATAAGATAAAGTAAAACAAACACAAAGGGATATCTTTCAATATGAGATGTGATTTTTTTGTTACACTGTATGAGCTGCCTGTATGCTTACAAGGATTCCTCCTCTTATAATAGAGGGATCCTACTTTATTTATAATAAAACAAAATATATAGTGGAGGTCCCATGATGAATTGTCTCTTCCTCGATTCCCGCCAAGATTCTCTCCCTTAGTGCGGTTGTAACGGCTCTTGTCTGCGAGCTCGATACTGGCTCAAACTTGTTATTGGGTCGAGCCCTCGGCTTTGGCTTGAGTTCGACCTTCGGGGTGGGTGTTGCGCATTTCCGACCATCCTCATGTTTCCCTGCGTGTCGATTTGGTTATGGGCTCGATAATAGTATCGAGCTGACTCCTCGATTAGTATTCGGACTCGAGGCTCGTTTGTACTGTCTTAGAAACTCATCTCGAAATTCCACTCCGGTTGCTTACCATTCGAACTCGATCGAACGTAGTAAGGCCGAAATCTATTTCGACCGTATACACGTAACAATATCTTTTTCAATAACTAGAAGTATAGTACTATTGCCACAAGCGAATCTTTTCGGATGTTGGAACTATTTAAGGCAATTGGAAACAAAAAATTGTAGTAATTGGTATATCTTTGACCGCGGATCCAACATTTAAATTTGATGGATTTAATATTTAAAGTTTTTAGTGTTGAACTCATTATTTTTTTTAAACTATGGCTTTAATCTACTATTTATTATAATTTTAATGAATTTTTGCACATAAATTATATGCCGCGTCAAAAGTTATAGATTAAATTGAACCCGTCGTTAGAATGGTACATCCATCCCTCTCTCTCCTCTCTCCCCAATTAGTTACTCATAAGTCGTAAGTTATCCTCCAATATATGGTTTTTTGGAAGGCATGTTATTGAAGTTATTACATCCAGAAACCATAAATTAAAAAAAAACATGATTCAAGAAGTTAACTCGTACTGTATAAAATAGAAAGAAAAAAAGAAGAAGAACAAATATGTGGAATAAAAGGTCAAAACAAACAATTACTATTTGATAGCATTATTTCATTCCGAAATCAAACGTAAATATGGGTAGAACGCATAGAATCTTATGCATAATCATAAACTCCTAATTAAGATTTTGTCAGCGATTCAGTTGGAGAATTTCTAATAGCTTTCCCCCGCGGCGGCACAATCGCAATGTCCCCACAGACAATATGTCGTAGCTCCTTGACAATAACTCCCGCAATCCTTCCATGTGTTGCATGCTGGGCCGGTTGCGGCTTCAACTTCCACACTCTGCAATTCTATAAACATTTAATAATGTGAAAATATACATTACTAATTATAGTTTAGTGAGAAGCATCTACTAATTTGCTGTAAAACATTTGGCGCACATAAGTTTTTATCATTTATAAATCTTTAACCAGAACAAGAAGATTTTTAGGTCAGCCTTAATGTAATAGTAAGAACAACAAAAAACAACAAATAAACTATATATTTCAACTAGTTGGTATCGTATATACAAATCATTCGCTTTCATTTGATAGCTCGTACTCTTAAATATTACACAAAAGTACTTTATAAAAAAGTTTCCCAAACATGTATTTATGTTTCATAACTTCAAACGGAAAGTCAATTCGAGTAAGTAAATATTATTTTGTTAAGATTTCAACTTAACATATCTAGGTATGTATAGTCTCATGTACTTGATTGGGATTTCTATTTCAAAATGAGAGAGAGATAGAAGAGAGAGATACCAATTGCGATGAGAATCAGACAAACCAAGAAAACCAAAGTGAAGGAAGCCTTCCTCATTGCCATGGCTGTAAAGTGTGTGATATAAATTTGCTAATTATGTAAACAAATCTTAACAAGTTGTATTTTTATGCAAAGACCTATTCCCTTTGTTGAGCTATATATAGTTTCAAGGATCATCCTTAAATTTTAATTTAACATTAATGTAGTTTGAAAATATTGGCAAGTGAGTTATTATGAGATGGTTTGAGAAAAGAAAATCAATTTGTTTTCATTGTCATATAAAATCACTTTCCTAGTGGTGAAGTAACATGATTTAATTGCAGATTTATTTGTAATCAATAAAATATCAACTCACCAAAATGAGGAAAGGAAAGAAAGAAAAGAACTAAAATGTATAAAATATTTATGCGTTGTCTTTTTTGGTAGAAGCATAAATGTGGGATGAGACGAATTACATGATTATGATTTGGGCCAGAGATTGCAAGTCGCGTGTGTATGGCGATGATTTAGCGGGCTTACCGCTGTGGATCCATATATTTCAAGCCTACACTAGCTGTGAAACCCATAATATAGTCCAAAAGCAGATCCAATATGGAATCTATTAAGGGAACTTTATATAACTATCACAAAAATATAATAAATTTTTAGCATCAAATCCAATATTATAGTTGTGGCAGGAAAATATTTATATTTGTAGCACGCCGTTTCATTGAAATAGGAATATTAATTATTAATCCGTAAACATAAGCAATTTGAATGGAAAGTCAATAATTCTTTGTACAAAAATCATGCATTTTTTCTCTTTATCTATTAGCTTTCCTTCTTTTTCTTCAACTTCTTAATTTTGTTTTCTATCGAAGCCAATATATTTTCTAAATTTGTTCCATTCGTTTTCTTTTTAATTATCTTTCTTAAGTTTTTCTCTTCCTTCTTTCTTCCTTTCTTAACATAAAGATCTTACTTCGATAATAATATATGTTAATATATATAAAACGTATATATAAAAAAATATACATTGAATTAATACATATAAAATATATATAAAAAATACATCTTCAATTAAGATGACACTTAGACATGTGAAATATACATAAAAATATATATCTTAAATTTAATTAAGATGGCATATAAATATATATAAAAAAATATACATAAAAAATACATCCTGAATTAAAATGGCACTTGACATATAAAATATATTTGAAATATACATTAAAAATACATATTAAAATAAGATGGCACTTCACAAATAAATATACAAAAATTATATACATAAAAATACATTTTGAATTAAAATGATACTTGATATACAAAGTATAAAATACGTATAGATCAATACATCTTGAATTTAGGTAGCATTCACATATGCATCCGATTTTTAAAAATGGAGTGAAGAAGATGAATGTTGGAAAGGGAGAATGGAGATGGACAAAAAAAATTACTTTATGTGATTAGTGAGTCAGATAACTTATTAAATATTGAGCTTAATTTTTATATTATGCTAATAATGAAAAAAAAAGTGCTCTTTATGGATTAGACAATAAATGATGCTATTTTTTTAAAATAATAGTTAAAAAAGGATCAAGCGTGTAAAAACTCATCTATTTAACTAGATCATGGTAGAAATGACACCAGATAGCGACTCTAAAGGGATGCTATTAAGAAATTAGCCAGTACGTCCTGAATTTCAGTTTTTCAGTTCAATTTTTCTAGGACAAAAATATTCTGAGTTGTCCTGAAGTTAGGATTTTTAGTTTAAAATTTCATAATAAAATAAGTACTAGATAATTCCTAAATTGCATCCATGAAAATGTTCCCTTAGATCATGTCCATTAAGTACATTTAGCACAGTTCGTAAAGTTGAAAATGATTTATTTAAGTCTATACTTCCATTGACTGTATAATATAACATTGATAACTTTAGAATTCTCAAATTCTAAGTTCCAACAACAACATTATTTTGGATTGATTAAAGACTATTTACTTATTGCACCAAAGTAAAATTCACTACCAAAGAAATATTTAGGAATAATAGAGTAAACAAGGGAAGAAGAGTGAAAAGAACTTCTACTAAAAAGATCTGTAGGAGTAAGGAAAGTAGACTGAAAGTAGAACAGATCATTTTGTTAATCTGTAAAGACACTCAATTACTTTATTCGATCAATTTAATTTTCTGATGTAGTCCTATTCGTAATCTTTTGTTTTTTATCAACTTGCTAAAACATTAAGGAATGCAAATTGCAGTTTTGTCATGGGCTCGTTATGTAAAAATTCAGTTAATTTTGTATGAGGAATTTTCACAAATCACTATAATTTTCCTATCTTGTATTGCTCTATACCTTTTTTTCCCCCTCGGCTGGCGTTTTCTATAAAGTTTTCCCTAACCGAATAAAGTGGAGGTTGCCCATTAAAGAAAACTCATTTAGAACCCAAATTGATTCTTTAAAAGATATAATTGCACCCGCGAGTATTGTGGGATGGTTGAAATTTCTAGATATTGACAAAAAAGGATATAGTTACAAATTTACTACTAGCACTTTTTCTTCTTCTAATTGAAATGACCTTTTCTGTAAACTTTTATAGCCATTTCCTAAACTTCAATTCCCTTTTCTCTAACTGGAGTGACATATTTATAATTACAAGAAATCTATTTCATGTTTTGAAAGTTCTCCTTTTATCCCTTATGAGTTATGATCAGGGTTATTCACGGTTCGGTTTGAATCGAATTTTCTTTAAAAAGAAATCAAACCAAGTAAGTTGGTTCTTCAAATATTGGAACCAAACCAAACCAATTAAGTCAGTTTTTAATCGATTCGGTTTTTATCGGTTTTTCGATTTTTTATCTTTTTTTTTCTTAAATATGAGACATACACTACCAAACACATATTACGGCGAGTACATTTTCAACGTAACACTATCAAACCAATTGTTCTTTGAGAAATCTATCATTTACCAAGATATATTTATGATAATTGAATCAAATAGTGATGAATAATTTAATTACTCAATTAAAAATCGATTATTTTTAACATGAATTAAATTCTTGAGAAAACTACCAATCAAACTAGAATATAAAAGCAAAGAATTAGATTATTATAATAGCGAAGAACTAGACTAAAAATACAAATGACTAATATGTACCATAAAATTTTAAATATTATATAAAAATATACATATATATATAAGTGTAATAATAAATTTAAATAGCTACTTCTATAGTCAGTTTGGTT
Organism: Nicotiana otophora; assembly: GCA_000715115.1. Taxonomy (NCBI): domain Eukaryota; kingdom Viridiplantae; phylum Streptophyta; class Magnoliopsida; order Solanales; family Solanaceae; genus Nicotiana; species Nicotiana otophora. The sequence continues at coordinate 12,338 of AWOL01S0073298.1, read as the reverse complement.
CGTTTTTTTTCGGTTACTTTTTGATTAAAACTATAACCAAACCAAACCAAACCAAATTTGATCGGTTTTTAAAATTCAAAATCAAAACCAAACTAAACCTAAAAAGTATGGGTTTTTTTTGTAGGTTTGGTTCGATTTTCTGTTTTTCGGGTTAAAAGCAACTTCTAGATGGAGGGGATCTTATCTATATTTTATGGCTTCGTTACTGAAATGAAACAAATAGTACTCATCAAGTTACCCTTAGTCAAAATATATGATAAAATACCACAAAATAATTTTACTGAAGAGTTTGTTCTAAAGTATAAACATGGACATTCTGCTTGTGCACTTCAACCACTCCATTTTCTAATTATCACTGGCTAGACAATTAATATGGACTTTGTCAAACAAACAACGTACATTATCACCTAATTAATCTTTCTTAATCTAGATAATATAATTTATTGATTGAAATAGAAGTTTTAAATTCTAATGTCATTCTTTTTAGTTTAATTAGCTATTCAAGAAATAGGGACAGATGGAAACTGTTATTTCATGCATGCTGAAGTGTGATTTTGGCCCGAGAGCTGTATACAGAGTTTTTGCTTCAAAATTTGAATGATAGTTTTCTACAAGACACAATTAAGAATTTGATAAGTTTGCTAATTAATATATATAACCATGCTCATAATCTGAGATACAGACGTCTAATAGTATACATCTTTTGGAATAATATATCTAGTCATTCCATCCCATATTACTTGTCCACTTTTCTTTTTACATGTCCCTTAAGAAATTATAAACAAGAAAGGAATTTTTACTAATTTACCCCTTGAACTCTTTTTAATACACTCTGTTTATGTGGCCTCAAACAAATTAACTCAAGTTAATAAAGTGTATCCAGATCATTTATCCCAAAATTCTCGTTAATGGTAGCATAGAGCATATGAACAGACACCATCAAAACTGAATTTTTCATTGCACTTATAAGACGATATTTATGAAGGTGGTTAATGTACTGTTTATACCTTCAAAAAGATATAATTTTAAGGGTAAAATGGGAAAAACTTAATTAATTCTATCTTGGTTTTGTAAATTGACAAATAATTTGAAACAGATATATTTAGTAATATGGACAAGTAATATGGGATGGAGGGAGTAATTGATTTTATTTGTAATGTGGACAGTTACTTCCTTTGTTATTCAGCGTTGAAATTACTAGAAATCATCTTCATCTTCTTCAATAATTATGGATCCATTACAAACACCCATAAAAAAACATTGTTGATTCATTCAATTTTAACAGCTAACTTTCCCATAAACGAAACAGCACCTCAAAAATTAGTTAACTGACGAACTAGGATGCGATATGTAAAGTTAACATCCAAATTTTAGAATAACCATTTTAAGTTCAATATGTTCTATTGAAGCTTTGTTGTTTGTCCAATCACCTAGATTTCTTAGTAGTTTCATAAAACTTCTTTGGCCCATATAATTGAAAAATAAAGAAAAGTGATCGTCACTTCTCTTTAAAAAAATTATAAAATAAATGTAGAAGTTACCCTAATTAATTAGTTTATTCGCATATAATGAGAAATCAATTAACATCTCCAGAAAAAGGACAAAACTTTGGAAACTTGGTTAACAAAAACCCAAAAGGCAAGAAACGGAAAGCTTCAAGAACAACGACGGGAATTGTGAGATGTAATAAATATAATAAGAAAACCAATCAAGCAATGTATATCAGTGAAGATCATGAAGCTAAGCAGCTTGTAACTTACTCAGACAATTAATTACGTATAAAGTTTAGCTTGATACTTTTTTTTGTGTGGTGGTTGTCACTTTCAGCTTTGAACCCAAATTTTGGAGAATGAAATCAAAAAGACAAATTGGGATAGCAAAATCTAATAACAGAATCAACTAATCAGAAAATAGCCATCTACTCTTCCGAGTTGCTAAAAAGCGTAAACTAGCCAACATTCGAGCTAATCAGTTGTTATCTTAATTATTTGAAGTAAATACGAACTACTTTGACTTCTTAAAGATCCCAGATCGATCCATATCGTGCTTATTGCTTTTGTTTGAATAGCTAAGCAAGAAGAAATTAAATTAGGCTTAATATGGGGAGAGACCAATTCATTATGCTTGAATAGCTAGGCTAGTGGGTTCAATGAAGTTTCTTTGCTTTACGAAGAGATAAACAAATAGGAAATCAATACTGAGTCACGGGAGATAAATTAATGAGAGATCTCGAGTTTATCGCGAAATACTTTACCACTAACATAAAATTTCTGGCATGAATATTAAATTTAATTGGGCCCCATATAAATATTAAATAGTACTTACTAAATAGGAAAACAAAATAGGACAGGGAAAAAGGGAAAAGTCAAGAAAGGACGTAATAGGAAGTTTGTCGGCAAAGTTTGATTTATCTAGAAAACTATGATAAATTAGCACTTCATGTGGTCCATTGTACTTGATTATCATAAGGGCTTCTCCTTTTCCCAACAATGTATGGCCTGTCTAATTTTCTCAAAGCCTAATTGATTCACTACCTTCTAGGGCATCATTTTTCTTTAAATCCCATCAGAATCAACATTGACCTTAAGTAAATATGCTCTCCATTCTGTTATTTATTATTGGTACTAATATTTTCGATGATTATCATGAAAACTTCCAGTGTCACATCAATCTGTTGGGATTAAAAATATTTGCATCTTTTTGTTTATATTGGTTGAGCACACTTGAGTTGATAGCTATGTTTTTTCTTTTTCATGTGGATGTTCTTTCTTTGTCCTTCTGTCATGTTAACTAATACTAGTATGTAAAAGGTAAAACATCACAGCTTCTTCTTGGTAAGTGTAGTTTGTATACTGTCTATACAGGCTTGGATATGATTACTGTGGTTGAAATACTCACCATCCAAATTGCAACTGTTCTTTGTGGATTGCTGTGTTTAATATTCCATTGTTGACAAGAATTTGAGTTCTCCATCGAAATTTATAATTAGGCGCTACTCGGATAATGTATATGTGTATGTGTCTACACGCGCGTGTTTGTTAGTTTGAGTTTCCGTATGAATTACTAAAAAACTTGATTCTTTACCGTGTTCCTTAAAGAATCAAGTTTTTTAGTAAACACACCCGGCTCAAAAGGTGCAAAAATTACGACCTACTGCGTAAGATTTTTAACTTCAACTCCACTAGAACAATAAGCCAATTAAATGTACCAATTACAAGACTGTAATTCAATACTCTCTAGTAATCTTACTACGACTATTTGATTTACATGTTACTCTAACTTGTTAAGCAAACACTCATTCCAACTCACTAATTGTTTGTGACACTTTAATTACAACTCAATTTCCTAAACCACATTCACTAGACTGACTCAAGAAGAACACAACTCTGGTACTCGACTAGAGTGTGCAAAATATAGTTCTTCAGTTGATGTGTAAAAGGATATGCTCAGAAGTTCAAATGGATAGTATTTAAACGCCTGGACTCCGAGATCTTCTAGGAGCCCTATGCATAGTCAGTGATGTTTTATACTTCAATAACACACAAGAGGGGGAGGGTGATTTGTGTGGTGCCCAATTTTCGCGTGCACTGGATTATCGAAGGACTTCGTTCTTCTATGCTTTCCTTATGCTACAGTTGCGAAATAAATAATGCAGAAAGTAACGAACACAAGGATTTTTACGTGGAAAACATCCGGTTCAAAAGGTAAAAAAACTACGACCTACTACCCAGTAAGATTTTTCCCAAACGCTTCACTACAACTCTAAGCCAACAACAAAGTTTACAAACTCTTGCAAACCTAAGGATTAACTCTAACCCTTGTAGCAATACGCCAAAGGATGTTGCGACTACTTCAAGTTAACTCTAACTTGAAAGATACAACTCGAGTTTACAACCTCTTGAAAACCTAAGCATTAACTCTAACCCTGTAGCAACACGCCACAGGCTATTGCAACTACTTCAAGTTAACTTTAACTTGAAAGATACAACTCGAGTTTACAACCTCTTGCAAACCTAAGGAATAACTCTAACCCTTTTAGCAACACGCCACAGTCTGTTGCGACTGCTTCAAGTTAACTCTAACTTGAACAATACAACTCAAGTACCTAGTACAATTTACTTCTAAGAAAGCTGAAAGGAACAACTCAAAGCGCATAATACACTTTGAACTAGAAGTAAAGACATCACATAAAACTCTTTATGGAACTGGTTCTTCAATCTGGTTCGTGTAGCTCCAGGATCACGCTCTTGAATTTCACAAAAATTACTCACAAAATACCTTGCTATTTTGCTCTCAATTTTGCTTTTACTTCAGTAAGTGTGTGTCACCTATAAAAGAGAACGAAACTGATATTTATAGAGTTAGTAGAATAAGGATTAATTAGAAGTCTAATACTTTACTCTTCCCTGGTGAAAGAGTTCTAGTTATCTTCAACTTCTAACTCCTTCCTTATCTTGAATAGAGTTCTCTTCAAGTAAGGAATTGATGGTAGGCTAGAAACTAGTATTTTAGCTGTCGTATTGCACTCAAATTACTGTATTTTACTTGTGTTTGAGCTTGAATGTTAGTGTATTGCACTTATTGTGCGTTTTATGCATTGTAGGAATTGATTTCGAGTAAAAATGATATTCGGAAGCTAAATCGAACAAGTTGCAGCTTTGAAGTCTAAGTAAAAGCCCAAGGGATTAAGCCAGGATCACGTTCAGGGGTTGAAAACCAAGTCTGAATGTAAAACAAAATGAGAAAACGAATTCACTCTGAGAAAGTTGCACTACCACGCCGCGGGCCTCATAGAGCTAGTGTAATTTTCCTGCAAAGTGAATAAAAATCAATACTGTGCAAAATTTGCATAGCTGCGGCGCGGCGCGACAGTGCAAAAAGTGGCCAGAAATGATTTTTTGGCACGTTCTAGAATTTCCTACAAGCGCGCCGCATGGGGCGACGTGGGGCGCGGTAGCCCAAAAATGTTAGAGTGACGTCCCATTTCGGCTAAGAAAGGGTAATTTCTTCCAGGGTTTATTGGTAGATGGCTTATATAGACAAGACCATTTTCGGGACGTTTGATACAATTTCGACTTAAGCAGGCCAAGGAGGCTAATGAGGAGTTGGAGGAACACAAGCACACGGATTTCGTCATTTCTTTCTCACTCAAGATCCGGGTTTGGATTGAATTTATATTTTCCTATACTTTAGTTACATTTGTGAAAAACTTCTCTATGTCTATGGAGTAAATCCTCTTGGGTTTTGATGGATTTGGTGTATTGATGATTGTTTGTGGATTATAACTCTATTTTTATGTATTTGAATTATTTTTGGAAGATTTAATTGTTGCATCTATATTTACTTGTTCTTGTAATCGAAAGAGGTATAACTTGTGATATATTTGCATTATATTGTTGGTTGAGTTCATAGATTCTTCTAAGTAATCGAAAGAGGCTAGTTGAATCATTGATTAAATCTAGTTAGGAGAATAATCGAAAGAGGTTCTCCTAAAGACCGATCTACTACGCATTCTTGCATATCTTCACAGTGCTTAAATTAGTTAAGCTCGTGTGGTTAAAACTTAATCGAGAGAAGAATTTTTGCTAAACGTTTGAACTAATAATAGAGTGAATTCGAGAAACTCACTTGAACATTAGAAGTGAATTATCTTGTGTTAGATCCCGAACAATTATCTTGCACTTGTTCTGTCAAAACCCTATCATCTTCCACTGATAATCTTAATTGGTTATTCCTTGTTTCGATAGTCACTAGTCAATAGCTATAGGTTTTAGATTCTTAGTTAAATTTTATTATTAGTCATATAAATCTCTATTGTTGATTCTCCTGGATAGCAATCAAACTAGAAACTATAAGAATACTATTTAAATTCAATCCATATGGATACGATATTATACTATATTATCTTTGACTAGCGAGTACAATTTAAGTATGTGTTTTGCGCTCGTCAAGATCCTGCTTCTTATCAAATATGCAACTTTTTTTTCGTTCAGGGATTATCATAAATAACCACTTATAATTATCCTTTTCACGTGCATGCTTTTTCCTTGATTCTGTCCATCACCTGTGTACATTATCCACAGACTTGGTTCATACATGTGTTTCTTTGTCAATCATCAAAACCAAAACCGCTCAGGTCAACAAATTTCCCCCTTTTGATGATGACAAACTCTATGCTTTTCATAAGCACGGAACATGTTTTAACTCAGCTCAACATTAACACAATGTTAGAACATTTTTTATTTAAAGTCACAAATCATCAATGACCAGGTTCATTAGGTTATAAACATCATAGTCCAATGCAAAAGCACACCTTATCTTCCCCCTTTTTGGCATCATCGAAAAGTTGCATAATTAAATTGAGTAACCAGGTTTTAGTAGATATCACTCATGGCCACTGGGGTTACTTCAAATGCAATCATGGATTCAATTTTCTCTTATTAATATAGGGATATTAGCCATCTAAGAAATATCATTAGAGCAAAGGCAGTGAATATTATTGATAAGATTCTTCCACAAAGCATAAAAAGAAATAAAAGCACATAATCATGAGCAAAAACAATCCCACTTGGGTCACTAGTTACAAACGGGCTAGGAAGGATTTAGGACTGGAAGGACCATGCTCTTTGTTCTTGGTTTGAAGCGGCTTCAACATATCTTAAAGAATACCATCATTCTTCTCATTCTACTTTGCAAGCTCATATTTGAGAGAGTCTCTCTCAGGCTCTACTTAAGCCAACCGTTTCTTTAGCCTTTCAATCTCACCATCCTCAGCCATTTTCTTTCACTATTTGAGCCTTTTTGCTCCTTTTGGCAGACCTAGTTCTTTTAGACACAACTGATCCCTCTGCCTCAGTCTCTGTTTCTTGAGAATTCTTTTGAGAAGTCTTTCTCTCTTTTTAGACTAGGTGTGGGTACTTCCACATCCTCATATTTGTCTTCAAGAACTAGGTTCATCTCCTCAATCTGGACTACTCCACTTGACTTACCAGCCTTTTTTCTTTCCTTTCCAAGCGACTTTCTTGGGACTCTCAGCTAAGGCCCTTTTTACATTAGCCTCACTCTACTTCTTCTGGCTCCTTGTAGTTCTTCCTCTTATGGGAGGATTTGCTACAGGGATAGAATGAACATTCTTTCTCTTAGTGACACCCATTCCCTTTCATGTAGTCTTTCCAACTTTGCTCTTCTTCTTTTGTTTGTAACTATCTGACACATTCAGCGGATCGAGACTCTTGTCTCTTAGCAAGAGAAGGAACTGGTTCATAAAAACGTTTCCTTAACCTAACCAGCCCATCTGCTACACTTCTATCACCAGAACCATCACATATCTCCTGTGATTCTATCCCTATACTTTCATTCATAGTATCCTCATTATCACTAATCTCTTCACTCCATAACACAATTGCATTTGTATCCTTATGTAATCCATAACCAATGGGTGAATCAAATCCAGCCACTTGTTCTTCTACCCTTCCCCTTGCATCAGCCTTAACACCCTCGCTCTCTTTTTATTTCCCTTTTTCATTTTTACCACCAATATCCTCATCACCAACATCACCTATTTCAATACCAGTTATAGACTCAACTAAAATAAACCGATTCTCAAGATTTTCTGCAATTTCAAAACTAACAGTAGAAGATTTTAACCTAAAAGTTACCTATTCAGTTTTAGATGAAATTGGTTCTTCCTCCTCAGTCACACACTGGAAAGAATCATCAGATTTTTGAAGTTTTTCTTCTCACCTAGCCTTTAATTTCTCATTCAACTTCTTGGCATGTTCTTTACTTGCTACTGTTTTGCGCGCAATCATCTTAACTTGCTTTTTCTTGAAGTTTTAGGTGGTTTAAGGTGTGGCTGAAGGTTTTTGGGTGGTGAAGAAGGATTCTCAAAGCTTTTGGGGTTCTTAGGGGTGTTGCCATTTGATCAGTGTAGAAAGATGAAAGAATTTGAGAGAGCTTTAGGGTTTTGAAGCTTTGATCTTTAGAAGAGGAGACTGATGAAGAAAAGGGGTAAGGTCAGATCAATTTAAAGTGAAAGAGGTTGAGTGTATAACAACAAATTTTGGAGGTTAGAAGTCTTTTCATCTTGGGAGTGTCAATTTGAAGAAACGTTGGAGTCTTCCCCAAAAGTTTGGCAATTATGGCGCGTGAGTCTCTTGGTGAACTGGTTCGTTTATAACTGATTGGTTCAAAAAGGAGTTTGGGATAAAGTGGGACTCTTTTCAGATCATGATCCATATGCAGTAAATTCAAATTATACAGAGTGTAGAATACATACCTTATAAGCTCGATGAACCAGGTTCTTCACTGAATGTTCTCTTGTGTAAGACTGATTATTTTCAAAAAAATAAGGGTAATATCATTATATATCAGTGGGACATTTTAGTACATGGCACAAGAGTATACTAATAAAAGTATGAGATTGAGTAATATCTATTCTAATTATTTATAAAATTCATAAATTATCTAACCAATCATTGAGTTAGATTCGATTTCCTTTAGGTGATCTTAATCATCCCTAATTCTAACTTGTTCCTTTCAAAGTGATGTCTACTGAAAGCTTTGGTGAAGATGTCAGTTATTTTCTTATCAATAATACAAAATTCCACAGTGATCAAACCCTTTTCAAATTTATCCCTCAGAAAGTGACGCTTAACATCTATGTGCTTAGTTCTTTTTTGATGGACCAGGTTCATAGTCATACTGATTGCACTGGTATTGTCACAAAAGATAGGAATACAACCTACATTGATTCCAAAGTCCATTAGTTGCTGCTTAATCCACAACAATTGAGCACAACACGAGGCAACAACCACATACTCCTCTTTAACAGTAGATAAAGCCACATAATTTTACTTTTTGGTGGCCTAAGATACAAGACATGAGCGAATAAAGTGTGTCATACCTGAAGTGCTCTTTCTATCTACAAGAAAACCTGCATAATCAACATCAGCATATCCTAATAATTTGAAATTACTACCTTTTGGATACCATAGGCAAAGATCAGTGGTGCCTTTTAGGTATCTCAAAATCCTCTTGACAGCCGTCAAGTGAGACTTCTTTGGATTTGCCTGGAATCTAGCACAAAGGCCTACACTGAAAACAATGTCATGTCTACTAGCAGTGAGATATAACAAAGAGCCAGTCATGCCCCTATACATCTTCTGATCAACGGATGAACCAGGTTCATCCAAGTCCAATTTTATGGTTGTTGCAATAAAAGTGTCAATTTCTTTGGATGTTCCTTCCTGGTTTTGTTGCTGAGGAACAGGTTCATGGACATGTTCCCTTGAGGTTTGAGGATCAATTCCTCTCTGGTCAGTTTCCCCTGTCAGGTTGCCCTGGGTGGAAGGACCTGGTCCATCACCTATTCCTTCTTATGATACAGCTTCAGGCTGGACAACAGTTTCACCATTTGAATTTCTTGTCAGCCCAATCTTTTTATCATCTTTTTCCTACTTCTCGGAAAGAATGTTAGTTTCATAAATGACAATATGGACATTTTCTTCTACATACGTAGTTCTTTTGTTGTATGTCTTATATGCTTTGCTATGTGAAGAATATCCCAAGAATACTCTCTCATCACTTCTCGGATCAAACTTACCTTGGGAGTACTTTCCATTATTGTGCACAAAGCACTTGCATCCAAATGCCCTAAGGTGGGATATATTTGGCTTTATCCCTTTAAGTAACTCATAGGGAGTCTTCTCAACAAGAGGTCTAGCCATGCACATATTTATGATGTAGCATGTAGTGTTCACAGCTTCTGCCCAGAAGCTAAGAGGTAATTTACTAGCAAGTAACATAGTCCTAGCCATTTCCTCCAAGGTCCTATTATTTTTTTCAACTACTTCATTTTGTTGTGTAGTTCTAGGAGCAGAGAAATTATGATATATGCCATGCTCATCACAAAATTCAGAAAATGTAGCATTATCAGACCTAATTGATGCAAGTTGATTACCTAGTTGTTTATGAGTTTTTCTAACAAATGAAGTGAACATGTCAAATGCTTCATCTTTAGATGTTAAAAACAGTATCCAAGTAAACCTAGGATAATCATCATCAAACATCATCACATATTTCTTACCACCTCTGCTCAGCGTCCTCATTGGTCCACATAGATCCATATGGACCAGTTCCATCGACTTGGTAGTACTTACTATTTTCTTGCTTTTAAAAGAGGATCTTACCTGCTTCCCTCTTGTACAAGCCTCACAAACTTTATCTTCCTTGAACTTAATGTTAGGCAGCACTATCACCAAGTCCTTGGAGACTAGTTTATTGAGTTGGCTTAGACTTGCATGTCCAAGTCTCTTGTGTCAAATGAGGGAATCATTGACCAACACACTTAAGCAAGGTGAAACCTACCATGTTACCTTTATCACACAATTGTGATACACTTATTAGATTGTACTTCAGTCCATCTATCAGGTAGTCATTCTCAATAGAGTGTGAATCATACTTACCTACCTTTCCAACCCCAATGATCTCACCTTGCTTTATATTTCCAAAGGAGACATTACCTCATTTAAGTTCCTCAAGTGAATGGAACTCGTTCTTGCTTCCTGTCATGTGCTTTGAGCAGCCACTATCCATGTGTCATATTTGGCTGTGCTCTTTCACTTGGACCTACAAAAAGAAATCAGGGGTTAGCCTTAGGAACCCAAACTAGTTTGGGTCCATTTATGTAGGCAAAAAGGATAAATCAAATTCTTTTTAGCCCAACTTGGCAGTCTATTCTTCCCTAGAACAAAATTTTTGTTCTTTTGATCTGCCTTTTCTTTTGTAGTGAAATCACTCTTATAGTGACCAGTGTTACCACAGTGTGTGCAAATCTTATTCTCAGGGAGTGTGAGGTACTTGCTTTTGGGATCCCATTTAGGTGCAGAATGTTACACCATGTGCGTCCCAAGGTGACGTATAATGAATATGAGACTTGTTAATTATGATTTAAATGAGTTTAAATCATAATATGACTATATATGATATTTGGATAAAACATATAAAGTTTGGGAAAAATAGGATTAAAGTTGCAGAAAAATCAACTAAGGATTTGCCCTGTAATAGAGCATTTTGAGAAATACATTTTGTATGCTATATGAGGAATTTTTGGGACATATTATATACCAAATTGAAGGTCTTGGACTTTAGTTTCCAATTCTCTTAACCGTTCATTCATACGATATCCGAATAAAAAAATATAAGCGTCGGAAAATGGCCGAATCAGAGGGTGCCAAGCTAGCACCTTTTGACTTTTCAAAAGTTGTTATATATGTGTTAACTCGTCTCTCTCTCTCTTCCATTTTACACCGAATCTGTCCATCCAACAACATAAAAATAGTCCTTGAGCTCTCTAATAGTGCTTCAAATAATACTAACATCCCGGGTACGAAATCGAGAAGCGATAACATCATAACGATCCCTACGACGTAAGTATCGCTATATCGCCTCTCTTTTTCTTTGTAGTTTGAGTTTTGGAATGTATTTAATAGTTAATAAAAATTACTAATTTCTGTATTTAAGCTTTTAAATATCAAGAAAAGTTGATAAATTCGTTTCCTAATAGTTAGATCTCACGGGACGGTGATCGGAAGCCGTAAGTTCGAGTTATTTGACTTGTAGTGGACTGTTTTGTGGGTTGTTTCGTGTTGCTTTTGGGATGTCTATTGTTGTGCTGATTTATGGAGTTTGGAAGGATAAAAAGGGTGTGGAGAAACGCCACATGTGGTAGGGTAGTAGGTTGGTCGCTCGTCGTTGTAGTTACAGGCTAATTGATAACTTGTTGATTGGGTGTATTATGGTATATTTGGGGGTTTTGTTGTATTGAAGGTCCTGAATTGTAATTAGGTTGGTTTTGAGTTTCTGATTGTATTATGTTTGTATCTCGCCTATGGTAGGCTTGAGGGAGCAGAAAAATCAGGGGAAATGCTGCTCGTTTTATTTTAGAATCGAGTTATCGTTTGAGATACATAATATACTACCACCATCTAAATTGTACACGCATTTCTTTGTTATAGGGTTGGAGCGCTAGTTGTCATAAGCTTGTTGTTGAGTTGCGTTGAGGACTTGAGGTATGTTAAGGCTATCCCTTCTTTCTTTTTGGCATAACAAATGATACAAACGAAACGAGCAAAATACGCAACTTTCATAAATGACTCTATTCATAGAAATACTAGGGGTGTCTATATTCTTGATTCCCTATGTGAATTATTATTATATCCTCTATTCATGGGTCTCAGAAAAATATGTATTTGATAAAGTTTGTCTAAAAGGCTTATTAATTTTATGATATTCGAGAAATCTTATTAACGTATTTCTTATGCATTTCATGCATTTAT
>AWOL01S0073278.1:0-44180 GCA_000715115.1 Nicotiana otophora | reverse complement strand
GTATGTTTACCCCTTAGATGAGACAAACTATATTTTCAGATGATTCAGAATATGGTCTCATCGGCGTAGGTTAAGGGTTATTCCGCTAGAGTTCACAGTTACAGAATGGTACGCTCGGGCCGAGTATGGTACCGGGTGCCGGCCACATCCCTTCAGGTTTGGGGCGTGACACTATCTCTCTAATGCCCACAGGTCCCGATAGATAGGTTGACAGAGCTCCTAGTAGGCTATTAGCTCAGCGGAAGGTGTTGGTGCACTCCACTTGCTCCGGAGTTGCCTATTTGGTCAGTATAATGTGGACATGTATTGATTAGTATGGCGGGACCCCGTCCCGACCTTTATGACGTTTATATGCTTTTAGAGACTTATAGATAGAGGTCATGTATATGGATACTTGTATGGCCTTGTCGGCATATGGTTTGAGGGTACAAATGATCATGTTGGCCTTATAGGCCCGTATATCACATGTATAAGTTTGTATATCATGTTGGTTCATCCAATATTGAGTATTCACTTATGTTTTATTCCGGTTATCTCATAGCCGTTTCGGCTCATTTACCTATGATAGTATGATAAGAAAGATATGTTATGTTGGTACTCGATTAGGGTCGTGACATGCACCCACCTCAAGTGAATGGAGACTTGAAGATGATGACCAAATGGTACAAGAAGAAGACATCCCAAACAATGTTTTTCAAGCAAATGATGAGGTTCAGATTGATATTTATGATAGTGATGAAAAGTCTCAAGAGGAAGTGAACCCGTCTAGGGAACACGTCATTGACATATCTGAACCGGTAGTGCAAAAGGCTAGGGCACCATTGCCTAAGCCTCCACCTCCATACCCCTAAAGACTTGCCAAGCAAAATGGTGATAATCAATTCAAGAAGTTCATCCAAATGATGGAGAGTCTTTCAATAAATGTGCCATTGGTAGAAGCTTTGGAACAAATGGCTGATTATGCAAAGTTTATAAAAGATCGTGTGACCAAGAAGCATTTAATGAATTTTGAAACTATCAAGGTCACTCACAAAGTTACAACAATTGTTCATTCCATGGCTCCTAAGTTGGAGGATCCCGATGCTTTCACGATTCCTTGTACAATTGGGAGAGCCGAGTTTTCTAAAGCTCTCTACGATCTTAGGGAAAGTATCAAGGAATGGGTTCATACAACTCTTCACCACGGTAACTATATATGGATCTTGAGAATGGGAAGCCTCCTCCTGTATAACCCTCTATTGAAGAACCACCTACTTTGGAGTTGAAGCCATTGCCTCGACACCTTCGGTATGAATTTCTTGGCCCTTGTTCTACTTTACCGGTTATTCTTTCCTCTTGTTTGACTAACGTGTAGGTCGATTTCATATTGGTGGTGTTATAAAGGAGGAAGAAGGCTACTGGTTGGACTTTGGTGGACATTCATGGTATAAGCCTTGTCTTTTGCATGCATAAGATAAAATTGGAGGATGGTGCTAATCCATCCATTGAAAATCAAAGTAGACTCAATGAGGTTATGAAATAAGTTTTTAATAAGGACATTATCAATTGGTTGGAGGTCGGGGTTGTCTACCCCATCTCCGATAGTTCATGGACCTCCTAGTTCAATGTGTCTCAAAGAAGAGAGGCATGACGATGGTTACCAATGATAAGAAAGAGTTTATTTCTACAAGAACGGTAACCGGTCGGAGGTCTCAACAAAGTTACAAGGAAGGATCACTTCCCACTTCCTTTCCTAGATCAAATTCTAGATAGATTGGCCGGCCGTGCTTTCTATTTTTTCCTTGATGAGTACTCGGGCTACAACCAAATTCTCATTGCTCCAGAAGATCAAGAGAAAACAAATTTTACATGTCCCTATGGTACTTCTTCTTTCAAAAGGATGCTTTATCAAAGATTTCTCTAAAGTGGTGAACCCATTGTGTAATCTTCTTGAGAAGGATTCCAAGTTCCATTTCAATGATGATTGTATGAGGGCTTTTGAACTATTGAAGCTCAAGTTGACAACTACTCCTATCATTACCGCTCCAAATTGGAGTTTGCCTTTTTAACACATATGTGATGAAAGTGACGTTGCGATTGGGGTTGTTTTGGGGCAATGCATTAACAAAGTTTTTAATCTAGTTTACTATGCTAGTAAGATCATTAATAGTTCCTAAGACAATTATACCATTACGGAAAAGAGCTCCTTGCTATTGTGTTTGCAATTAAGAAGTTTCACCCGTACTTGATGTGTGCCAAAGTTATTGTCCACACGGATTATGCGACACTTTCCTATCTTTTGAGCAAAAAGGATTCTAAAGCCCAGTTGATAAGATGGTTACTCTTGTTGCAATAACTTGATATTTCCATTAAATATAGGAAAGGTAGTGAAAACCAAGTGGTGGACCACTTGTCTCGTTTGATGGAGGAGGGGAGGCCACATGATGGCCATGAAATCAATGACTCATTCCCCGATGAGAAACGTTTTGCGATTTCAATGAAATAGGTGTCATGGTTTGCGGACTTGGCAAATTTTCTTGTGAGTGGAATTATTCTGGATGAGTTCTCTTCAAACCAAAGGAAGAAGCTCAAGAGAGATTGTCAAGATTATTATTGGGATGAACCATACCTTTTCCAGATGGTGTGATTAGAAGGCGTGTACCGGAAGAAGAGCAAGGCGATATTCTTGGGGATTTTGATTCTTCTCCATATGGTGGTCATTATGGTGGAGCACGAACGGCGTCCAAAGTTCTTAGTTGTGTTTTCCATTGGCCTAGTCTTTACAAGGATGCAAGTGATTTAGTGAAAAGATGTGATGAATGTCAACAGGCTATTGCAAAGAAAAATGAGATGCTTGTCACAATCATCTTGGAGATTGATATTTTTGATATTTGGGGCTTTCACTTTATGGGCCTTTTTGTGAGTTCTTGTGGAAACACTTATATCTTGGTCGAGGTGGATTATGTGTCCAAATGGGTTGTGGTCGTCGCCTTACCCAACAATGAGGCGAGAAGTGTCCTCCACATGCAATCATTAAGGGGTCATATTTTTGCAACAAGTCTTTTGACACTTAACTTAGCAAGTATGGTGTTACTCACAAGGTCATGACTCCCTATCATCCACAAACTAGTGGGCAACTGGAAGTATCCAACAGGGAGATAAAGAGTTTCTTGTCTAAAACGGTGAATGCTAACCGGACGGATTGGTCCAAGAAGCTTGATGATGTGTTATGGGCTTATCATAGGACTTACAAAACACTTATCAGGATGTCTCCATACTAGTTAGTGTTCAGGAAAGCTTATCATCTTCCGGTGGAACCAGAGAATACGGCAATGTGGGCTTTAAGGAAATTGAATCTTGATTGGGATGTAGCCGCTAACTTGCGGGTTGCACACTTGCATTAATTGGATGAGTTCCGGTACCATGCATATGAGAGCCCATCCATGTACAAAGAAAAGATAAAATATCTTCATGATAAATATATTTGGAAAAAGAGATCAAGGTGGGCGATCTTGTATTGTTGTTTAACTCAAGATTGAGGATGTTTCCCGGGAAGCTAAAATCCAAGTGGAGTGGTCCGTTTGAAATTATTGGTGTAACACCGTCTGATGCATTGGATTTGAAGAACACGAACAATGAAGTGTTTATAGTCAATGGTCACCAGGTGAAGCACTACTTGGGCAAGGTTGGACATAGCCACGTGGTGGCAGTCATTTACTTAACTTGAAGATACTTTGACACTGCGTAGTGTCGCGACATTAAATCAGGCGCTTATTGGGAGACAACCCAAGTTATTTTCCTTTTTCTTCTATAGGTAGGTGTTATTTGTTGGTCTAACTTGATGTGAAGTGTGCTACAGGGTTGAGTGTTACATGACAGAAGGGTGGACATAACAATCGCTAAGTGTTGAAGGAAATGTGGACTGCGCATTCTAATTGTGCGGCCACAGAATTAAGTGTGCCACAACGGATGAGCTTGTGAGGCTGCACATTTCACATGCGGACCGCACTTCTAGAAACTAGAAAACTGTAAAAATGCAAACTCTGAAGTTTGAGGCTGTCAGTGCGGGGCTATTCTGCGGCCGCAAGAGGAATTGTGCGGACCACATAATTGATACAAAGCACTGCTGCCCAGGTGAAGGAGTGCAGACTACACTTGGAATTGTGCGGCCACACTCAACCCTTTTTCCCCCTTATTCACTCCAAGTATAAATAGGAATTTTGGCCTCATTTTACACTTTTCACTCTGCTCAAATTCACCTTTCCTCTACAAGCTTTACTAAGAGATTTTCACTGTCAACCGCACACACCTACCTGTGCTCACACACCTAGTGCACTCACTTCATCCGGTATGCTTCACTTCATGTTAATCTTTTTTTTTAGTTTAATTATTGAAAGTTTAGCTTCTTTGTAAGCCATATGTTGTACGAGTTCATCCATGTATCCATGTAGGGTAGATCTTCACTGGGTAATCATTAATACATGCTAAAAGAGATTAAGTTAGATAGATTTGATTTGTATACCATCTTGTCACACTGATTTGTACAAGTAATTGCAAAAAATAAGTGAAAAAGACTAATTGTTTGTGAAATTTTGAATTCTGGGCTGAACTTGAATTTGTGCGGTCCGCAATTTAGTTGTTTTGCGAAAAAATGCCAAAAATGAGTATTGGTCATGGCAAGGCATTGACTATTGTACCTTAGGTTATTTTTGATGGGAGGGCTAAATTTTAGGCGATCCGGGTCTAGTCGCTCAGGCCCATGTAGAAAGCATGGGCTATAGCATACGAAAATATGAGAATCTGGCGAAATTCTTGTTTTATGGCCCTAAAATAGTAGAAAATGAGTATCAGTCATGGCGAGGCAGTGAATATTGTTTCTTAGGTCATTATTTAAGGTCTGACTAAATTTAGGAGATCCCGGTCCGGTTGCCTGGGCCCGTGTAGAAGGCGTGGGCTATAGCACACGAAAATCTAGGATTCAGGTGTAATTACAACTTTATGTCCCTAAATTGCTAAAAATGAGGAATGTTCATGGAGAGCAGTGAATATTGTTCCTTTGGTTGTTTTTATAGTCCTGCAAAGTTTTAGGCGATACGGGTCTGGTTGACCGGGCCCATACAGAAGGCGTGTTCGTACACGAAAATCTAGGAATCCATTTTTATGTCCCTAAAATGAGTAACGATCATGGCGAAGAGGTGACGATATTTCCTTAGTTTGTTTTTGATCAGCCGAAAATGTTTTAG
This sequence comes from Nicotiana otophora, assembly GCA_000715115.1. Lineage (NCBI taxonomy): Eukaryota > Viridiplantae > Streptophyta > Magnoliopsida > Solanales > Solanaceae > Nicotiana > Nicotiana otophora. Next base: position 38,958 of record AWOL01S0073278.1, on the reverse strand, counting down.
GCGATCCGAGTCTTATCGTTCGGGCTTATACGGAAGGTGTGGGTTATAACACACCAAAATCTTGGAATCGGGTGGAATTCCAGTTTTATAGCCCTAAAATAGAAAAACATGAGGAATGTTCATGGAGAGATAGTGACTATTGTTCCTTAGATCACTTTTATGGTTTGGAAATATTTTAGGCGATTCGAGTCTGGCCGCCCGGGCCCATGCAAAAGGCGTGGGCTATAGCACAAAATATCTTGAAATCAGGCAAAATTCTAGTTTTATGACCCTAAAACGCCAAAAAATGAGTATCAGTCACGGCGAGACAGTGACTATTATTTTTTAAGCCATTTTGTATTGTCAATAATCATTTAGGCGATTCAGGTCCGGTCACCCGCGCTCAGGCAAGAGGTGTGGGCTATAGCACACGAATATCTTGGAATTGGGCAAATTCCAATTATATTGCTCGAAAATGCCAAAAAATAAGTAACAGTCATGGACAGGTAGTGGTTTTTGTTACTTAGGTCATTTTACATTGGCTGACAAAATTTTAGGCGATACGGGGCAGGTCGCCCGGGCCCATGCAGAAGGCGTCGGCTATAGAACACGAAAATCTGGGAATCAATCGGAATTCTAGTTTTATGGCCCCAAAACGCCAAAATATGAGCGGTCATGGCAAGGTGACGACTATTATTCCTTAGGTTATTTTTTATGGTACGAAAGAATTATAGTCGATACGGGTCCAGTCGCTCGGGCCTATGCAGAAGGCGTGAGCTATATCATACGAAAATCTGGAAATTGGGCGATATTCCAATTTTAGGGGACAAAATTATTTTAGGTGATCTGGGTCCGGTCACCTAGGTCCATCCAAAGGGAGTGGGCTATTGCACACGAAAATTAGGAAATCGGGCGGAAATCCAATATTAGGGCCCTAAAATGCCAAAAATGAGTAATCGTCATGGCGAGGCGGAGACAATTATTCTTTAAGTAATATTTGATGGAACGGAAAAATTTTAGGCGATCCGAGCCTGGTTGTCGGGGCCCATATAGAAGGCGTGGGCTATAACACACAAATATGTGGGAATATGGCAGAATTCTAGTATAGTATCCCTTAAACGCCAAACAATGAGTAACGATCAAGGCGAGGCGGTCACTATTGTTCCTTAGGTCTTTTAATATGGGCCGAAATATTTTTAGGCGATCCGAGTCCCATCGCCTGGGCCCATGTAGAAGGTGTGATAGCTTACAAAAATTTAGAAATCAGGCAGAATTCCAGTTTTATGGCACTATAATTCCGAAAAATGAGTAACGGTTATGGCAAGGCGGTGAGTATGTTTCCTTAGGTCGTTGTTGATGGGCTGGCTAAATTTTAGGCGATACGGGTCCAGTCGCCTGGGCCCATGCAGAAGACATGGGCTATAGTACGCGAAATTTAGGGAATAAGGTGGAACTCCATGTTTATGGCCCTACAATGCCAAAACGTGAGTAACGGTCATGGAGAGGTGGTGACTATTGTTCCTTAGGTCATTTTCTATAGTCCAGCAAAATTTTAGGTGATCCGGGTCTGGTCGCCCGTGCCTATGCAGAAGGCATGGGCTACAACGAATGAAAATTTGAGAATCGGGCGAATTTCTGGTTTTATGGCCCTTAAATGCCAACAAATAAGGAACGGTCATGGTGATGTGGTGACTATTTGTTATTATCTCATTTTTATGTTTCGACAAAATTTTAGGTGTTCCAGGTCCGGTCGCCCGGGCCCATTAAGAAGGTGTGGGCTGTAACAAACGAAAATTTGTAAATCAGATGAAATTACAGTTTTATTGCCCTAAAATATAAAACAATAAGTAACAGTCATGGAGAGGTGGTGACTATTATTTCTTGGGTAGTTTATGATGGACCGACAAAGTTATAGGAGATCCGGGTCTGATCATCTGATCCCATACAGAAGGCATGGGCTATAGAATACGAAAACTTAGGAATCGGGAAACATTCCAATGTTTGTGGCCCTAAAATGCCAAAACATATGAAACGATCATGGCGTGGTAGTGACTATTATTTCTTAGGTCTCTTTGTATGGTCCGATAAAATTTTAGGATGTCCGAGTCTATTTTTCGGGGCCCATGCAGAAGGAGCACACGAAAATCAGGGAATCGGGGTGAAATTCCAGTGTTATGGCCTAAAACGCTAAACATGAGTATTGGTCATGGAGAAGTGGTGACTCTTGTACCTCAATTAGTTTTCTATGGGCCGGTAAAGTTTTAGACGATCCGGGTCCAGTCGCTCAAGCTAATGCAGAAAGCATGGATAATAGCACACGAAAGTATGGGAATCGAGCTAAATTCAAGTTTTATGGCCCTAAAACGGCACGAAGATGAGTATCGGTCATAGCGAGGTGGTGAGTATTTTACCTTAGGTTGTTTTTGAAGGGACAAATAAATTTAGGCGATTCGGCTCCGGTCGTCGGCTATAGCACACGGAAATCTAGGTAATGAGCACAATTCCAGTTTTATGGCCCTAAAATGTAAAAATATACGTAGAGAGGCAGCGATTATTATTTCTTAGATCGTTTTTTATGATCCGTCAAAATTGTAGGCGATCTGGGTCTGGCCATCCGAGCCCATACAAAATGCATGGGCTATAGCACATGAAAATATGGGAATGAGACAAAAATCCAATTTTATGGCCCTAAAAGCCCAAAAAAAGAGTAACGATCATGGTGATGCGCTGAGTATTTTTCCTTTGTTGATTTTTGATTGGCCGAAAAACCTTTAGGCGATCCGAGTCTTGTCGCCTGAGCCGATGCAGAAGGCGTGGGCTATAGCACACGAAAATCTTAGAATCAAGCGAAATTCTAGTTTTAGGGCCCTAAAATGCCAAAACAATGAGGAACGGTCATGGTGAGGCAGTGACTATTATTTATTAGGTTGTTTTTGATAGTAAGGAAAACTTTTACGTGATCCAGGTCTACCTGGGCCTATGCAGAAGGTGTATAGCACAATAAAATTTGGGAATCAGGCGGAATTTCTGTTTGATATAGCTAAAATTCCAAAAAACGAGCAATGGTCATGGAGAGGAAGTGAATAATTTTCCTTAGGTCATTCTTGTTGGGCCGACAAAATTTTAGGTAATCCAGGTCCAGTCGCGTAGGCCCATGCAGAAGCTGTGGGCTGTAGCACTCGAAAATCTAGGATTCGGGTAGAGTTCCAGTTTTATAGCCCTAAAAGCCCGAAAAAAGAGTAACGGTCATGGCAATGCTATGACTATTTTTGCTTAGTTCATTTTTGACGGGTCAGAAAAATTTTAGGCGATAAAAGTCTTATTGCCCGGGCCCATGAAGAAGGCGTGGGCTATAGCACACAAAAATCTTAGAATCAGGCGGAATTCTAATTTTATGGCCCTAAAATGCCATACAAACTAGTAACGGTTATGGAAAGGAAGTAACTATTGTTCCTTAGGCCATTTTTGATAGGCTGGCAAACATTTAGGCAAGCCGAGTCCGGTCGCCCGGCCTATGCAAATGCCATGAGCCATAGCACACAAAAATTTGGGAATCATACGGAGTTCCATTTTATGTCCCTAAAATGACATAAAACGAGCAACGATCATGGAGAGGTGGTAAATATTTATCTTTATGGCATTCATGATAGGTCGGAAAACTTTTAGGCGATTGGGGTCTGGTCGCCCAGGCCTTTGCAGAAGGCGTGTGCTATATTGCACACGAAATGTTTTTAATCAGGTGGAATTCCAGGTTTTTATCCCAAAAATGCCAAATATTGAGTAGCGGTCATGGAGAGATGGTGACTATTGTTTCTTAGATCGTTTTTGATGGGCCAGCAAAATATTAGGCGATTCGGGTCTTGTCGCCCATGACCATGCAGAAGGCATGGGCTCTAGCACATGAAAATCTAGGAATCAGGAATATTCTAGTTTTATGACCCTAAAATATCAAAACACGAGGAAAGGTTATCGCAAGGCAGTGACTATTATTCCTTAGGCTATTTTTGATAGTTCGGCAAAATATTTTAAGCAATTCGGTCTGGTCACCCGGGCCCATGCTGAAAGCGTGGCCTATAACATACGAAAATCTGGGAATCAAATGGAATTCAATTTTTATATCCCTAAAATACCAAAACAATGAGTAACGTTCATAACAAGGAGGTTCCTATTGTTCCTTAGGTCGCTTTTGATGGGCCGATAAAATTTTAGGAAATTATGTTCTAGTCGTGCGGGCCCATGCAAAATGTGTGCTATAGTACTCGAAAATCTAGGAATTGGGCGAAATTCTAGTTTTATTGCTCTAAGATGCCAAATATTACGGAACGATCATAGCGATATGGTAGCTATTGTTTCTTAGGCCGTTCTTGATGGTACGATAATATTAGGAGATCTAGGTCCGGTCGGCCTGGCCTATGTAGAAGGTGTGGCCTACAAGACACAAAAATCTATGAATCAACAGAATTCTAGTTTTATAGCCCCAAAACGCCAAAACATAGCAACAGTTATGCAAAGGCGGTGACTATTGTTCCTTTGGTCATTTTCGATGGGCTGGCAAAATTTTAGGTAAATTGAGTCTGGTCGCCCGGGCCCATGATAACCTAAAATTTTGCCGGCCCTTCCAAAACAACCTAAGGAATAATAGTCACCGCCTCGCCATGACCATTACTCCTCTTTTGGCGTTTTAAGGCCATGAAATTGGAATTTCATGCGATACCTAGATTTTTGTGTGCATTGCTCACGTCTTCTGCATAGGCTTGGACAACCGGATCTGAATCGCCTAAAATTCTGTCGGACTGTGAAAAACAACATTAGGAACAATAGTCACCGCCTCACCATGATAATTACTCGTTATTTAGCATTTTACAGTCATAAAACTAGAATTGTGTTCGATTCCCAAATTTTCGTGTGTTATTGCCCAAGCTTTCTGTATGGGCCTGGGTGATCGAACTTGGACCACCTTAAATTTTGCCGGCCCTTCAAAAATGACATCGAACAATAGTCACCGCCTCTCCTTGACCGTTCCTCATTTTTGGCATATTAGGGCCACAAAACTGGAATTCCGCCTAATTTCCAGATTTTCGTGTGCTATAGCCCACGCCTTCTGCATGGGTCCGAGTTATCGGACCCGGAATGCCTCAAACTTTACTGCACCATCACAAATGACCTAAGTAATAATAGTCATTGCATCGCCATGACCATTACTTGTTATTTGGCATTTTAGGACAATAAAATCGGAATACCGACCGATTCGCAGATTTTCGTGTGCTATAGCCCACGCCTCTACATGGGCATGGGAGACTAGACCCGAATCGCCTAAAATGTTGTCGGACTATTAAATACCACCTTAGAGACAATATTCCTCACCTTGCAATGATCGTTATTCATTGTTTGGAATTTTAGGGTCATAAAACTGGAATCGCGGTATATTCCAAGATTTTCGTGTGATATTACCCACGCCTTCTAAATCATCCCGAGCGACCGAATCCAGATCACCTAAATTTTGTCGGACCTTCACAAATGACATAAGGAACAATAGTCACCTCCTTACCTTGACCGTTCCTCGTTTTATTGGCGTTTAAGGACCAGTAAACTAGAATTTCGTCTGATACCCATATTTTCCTGTGCTATAGCCCACACATGTTTCATGGGCCCGAGCTACCGGACCCGGATCGCCTATAATTTTCCCGTACCATCAAAAATGGCCTAAGAAATAATTTGCATCACCTCGCCATGACTATTACTCATTATTTGGCATTTTAGGACAATAAAACTAGATATTCGTCCGATTCTGAGATCTTCGTGTGCTATAGCCACGACTTCTACATGGGCTAGGGCGACCGGCACCGGATCACCTAAAGTTTTGTCAACCCATCAAAAATGATCTAAGGAACAATAGTCACTGCCTCGCGATGACCATTACTCATTTTGTGGCATTTCCTGGCTGTACAATTAACACTTCTCCCGATTCCCTAATTTGCGTGTGCTAACGCCTTCTGCAGGACCTAAGGAATAATAGTCATTGCATTGCCATGAACGTTAAGCTTTGTTGCACCATCCAAAATGACCTAAGGAATAATAGTCATTGCATCACCATGAACGTTACTCGTTATTTGGTATTTGAGGCCATAAAACTAGAATTCCGACCGATTCCTAGCTTTTTGTGTGCCATAGCCCACGCCTCTGCAAGGGCACGTGCGACCGAACCCAAATCGCCTAAATTTTATCGAGACATCAAACATGACCTAAGGAACAATAGTAATCATCTCGCAATGATCTTTATTCGTTATTTGGCATTTTAGGGTCATAAAACTGAAAATCCGTTCGATTCCTAGATTTTCGTGTGTTATTGCCCACGCTTTCTACATGGGCTTGAGCGACTGGATCCGGTTCACCTAAAATTTTGTAAGACAATAAAAAATTATATAAGGAACAATAGTCACCTCCTCACCTTGATCGTTCCTCGCTAAAGCCCACACATTTTGCATTAAACTAGTATTTCGCCCAATTCCAAGATTTTCCTACGCTATAGCCCACACATTTTGCATGGGCCTGAGCGACCAGACCCGGATTTCCTATAATTTTGCCAGATAATAAAAAATTACCTAAGGAAAAATATTCACCACCTCGCCATGAGTATTACTCATTATTTGGCATTATTGGGCCATAAAATTAGAATTTCGTCTGATTCCCAAAGTTTTGTGTGCAATAGCCCACGCCTGCTACATTGGCTCGGGCGACCGACACCAGATCACCTAAAGTTTTTCCAACCTATCACAAATGACCTAAGGAATAATAGTCACTGCCTCGCCATAATCATTACTCGTTATTTGGCATTTTAAGGACATAAAATTGGAATTGTGTTCGATTCCTAGATATCGTATGTTATTTGCCCACATTTTCTGTATAGGCCTGGCCGACCAGACCTGAACCACCTTAAATTTTGTCGGCCCTTCAAAAACGACATCGAAAACAATAGTCACCGGCTCTCCTTGACTGTTCCATATTTGTAGATGTTTTAGGGCCTTAAAACTAGAATTATGCCCGATTACAAGATTTTCGTGCGCTATAGCCCACACCCTCTGCATGGGCCTGGGCGATCGGACCCGGAATGCTTCAAACTTTGTTGCACCATCAAGAAAGACATACCGAATAATAGTAGTAGCATACACATTCCCAGATTTTTGTGTGTTATAGCCCACGCCTCTGCATGGGCACGGGCGACCGGACCCGAATCGCCTAAAAGATTTTTAGACCATTAAATATGACCTAAGGAACAATAGTCACTGCCTCGTAATGATCGTTATTCGTTATTTGGCATTGTAGGGTCATAAAATTGGAATTCTATTCGATTCCTAGATTTTCGTGTGCTATTGCCCATGACTTTTACATGGCCCCAAACGACCAGTTCCGGATCACTTAAAACTTCGTTGGCCCTTCAAGAATGACATAAGTAACAATAGTCACCGATTCGCCATGACCGTTACTTATTTTATGGCAATTCATAATTGTAAAATTTGAATTTCGCCTGATTCGTAGATTTATATATGATATAGCCCACGCCTTCTGCAAGGGCCTCGGCAACGAGATCCGAATCGCCTCAAATTTTTTCTAACCATGAAAAATGACCTAAGGAATAATAGTCACCACCTCGCCATGATCATTACTCGTTATTTTGCATTTTAAAGTCATAAATCTGGAATTCCATTTAAATCCTAGATTTTCGTGTGCTATTGCCAACGCCTTCTATATTGGCATGGGCAACCGGACTTGGACCACCTTAAATTTTGTTGGCGCTTCAGCAACGACATTGAGAACAATAGTCACTCCATCTCCTTGACCATTCCTTATTTTTTGGCGTTTTGGGACCATAAAACTGGAATTCCGCCCGATTACCCGATTTTCGTGCGCAATAGCCCATGCCTTCTGCATTGGCCCGGGAGACCAAACCCGGAATGCCCCAAATTTTGCTGCAGCATAACAAATGACCTAAAGATTAATAGTTATGGAATCTTCATGGACGTTTCTTGCTATTTGACATTTTAGCCTCATAAAACGTGAATTCCGACCAATTCTCAGATTTTCGTGTGCTATAGCTCACGCCTCTGCATGGGCAAGGGCGACCACACCCGGATCGCCTAAAAGTTAGTCAGGACATAAAAAGTTACCTATGGAACAATATTCACCGCCTTGCAATAATCATTATTTGTTATTTGGCATTTTAAGGTTATAAAACTCGAAAGCTGTTCGATTCCCAGATTTGTGTGTGCTATTACCCACGCCTTCTACACGGTCCCGGGCGACCAGATCCAGATCATCTTAAATTTTGCTGGCCTATCAAAAATGACATAAGGAACAATAGTCACCGCCTCACCTTGATCGTTCCTTATTTTTTGAATTTTTGAACCACTAAACTGGAATTCCGCTAGATTCCCATATTTTCATGTGCTATAGCCCACATTTTTCATGGCCTGGGCGACCGGACCGGGACCGCCTTAAAATTTTCCAGTCCTTTAAAAAGACATAAGGAACAATAGTCATTGCCTTACCTTGACAGTTCCTCATATTTTGGCATTTTAGGCCATAAATCTGGAATTCTACCCAATTACCAAATTTTCATGCGCTATAGCCCACGTCTTCTGCATGGGCCCGTGCGACCGAACATGGAACGCCTCAATTTTTCTTGCACCATAAAAAATGACCTAAGAAATAATAGTCTTTGCATCGTCTTTACCGTTATTCATATTTTGGCATTTCAGGGCCATAAAACTGGAATTCCGACTGATTCCTAGATATTCGTGTGCTATTATTGCCCACGCCTCTGCATGGGCACAGGCGACCGGACCCGAATCGTCTAAAATTTTGTCGGACCATGAAAAATGACATAAGAAATAAGAGTCACTAAAAATGCCTTCTGCATGGGTTCGGGCGACCGGATCCGGATCACCAAATATTTTGCTGGCCCTTGAAAAATGACATAAGGAATAATAGTCACCGCCTCACCTTTATCGTTCCACGTGTTTTGGCATTTTAGGGCCAATAAACTGGAGTTTGGCAAAATCATCGCCTCACCTTGTCCGATTCCTAGATTTTTCTGTGCTATAGCCCACACATTTTGCATGCGCTTGAGCGATCGGACCCAAATTGCCTATAATTTTACCTGATAATCAAAAACGACCTAAAGATCAATAATCACCACCTCTCCATGAGTATTACTCGTCATTTGGAATTTTAGGGCCATAAAACTGGAATTTCGTCCGATTCCCAAACTTTCGTGTGCTATAGCACGCGCCTTCTACATGGGCTTGGGCGACCGACACCGGATCACCTAAAGTTTTGTCAACCCATCAAAAACGATCTAAGGAATAATAGTCACCACCTCTCCATGATCATTACTCGTTATTTGGCATTTTAAAGTCATAAAGCTGGAATTGTGTTCGATTCCTTGATTTTCGTGTGCTATTTCCCACGCTTTCTGTATGGGCCTCGCCTTGACCGTTCCTCATTTTTTTTGCATTTAGGGCCATAAATATGCAATTCCACCCGATTACCAGATTTTTGTGCGATATAGCTTACGTCTTCTACATGGGCCCGGGCGACCAGACCCGGAACGCCTCAATTTTTGTTGCCCCATAAAAAATTACCTAAGGAATAATAGTCATTGTATCATCGTGACCATTACTTGTTTTTGGCATTTTAGGGCCATAAAACTTTAATTCTGACTAATTCTTAAATTTTCGTGTGCTATTGCCCACGCCTTTGTATGGGACTCGAATCGTCTAAAAGTTTGTCGGACCATAAAAAATGACCTAAGTAACAAGTGTCATTGCCTCACAATGATCGTTATTCGTTATTTGGCATTTTAGGGTCATAAAACTGGAATTCTGTTCGATTCTTAGATTTTTGTTTGTTATTGCCCACGCCTTCTACACCGGCCCGGGCAATCGGAGCTGGACCACTTTATGTTTTATTGGCCTTCAAAAACAACATAAGTAACAATAGTCACTGCCTCACCATGACCTTTACTCATTGTTTGGCATTTTATGGCTGTAAAATTTCAATTTCGCCCGATTCACATATTTTCGTGTGCTATAGCCTATGCCTTCTATAGGGGCCGGGTCAACCGAATCCGGATCCCCTAACATTTTATTGAATCATCAAAAATGACCTAAGTAACAATAGTCATCGCCTCACGAAAACTATTACTCGTTATTTGGCATTTTTAGGCCATAAAATTGGAATTCCGCCCGATTCCCAAATTTTCGTGTGCTATAGCCCACGCCTTCTACTTGGGATCGGGCAACTGGCACCAGATCAACTAATGCATTTCCAACCTATCAAAAATGACCTAAAGAACAGTAGTCACTGCCTCTCCATGACCATTATTCATGTTTTGACATTTTATTGCTGTAAAATTGGAATTTTGACGGATTCCCAGATTTTCGTGTGCTATAGCCCACGCCTATTGCAAGGACCTGGGCAACCGAACCCGGATCACTTAAAATTTTTCCGAACCACCAAAAACGACCTAAGGAACAGTAGTCACTATTTCGCCTTGATGTTTGTGTGTTATTGGCCACGCCTTCTATATGGGCCCGGGCGACTGGCCATGGACCACCTTAAATTTTGCCGATCATTCAAAAATGACATAAAGGACAATAGTCACCGCCCTGCCCTGATTTTTCATCATTGTTTGGCTTTTTAGGGCCATAAAACTTGAATTCCGTCCGATTACGAGATTGTCGTTTGCTATAGCCCACACCTTCTGCATGGGCCCATGCGATAGGACCCGGAATGCCTCAAACTTTGCTGCTCCATCAAAACAACCTAAGGAATAATAGTAATTGCTTCTCCATGACCATTACACATTATTTGACATTTTAGGCCATAGAACATTAATTCCGACCGATTCTCAGATTTTCGTGTGCTATAATCCACGCCTCTACATGGGCACAGGCGACCGGACCCGAACTGCCTAAACTTTTGTTGGACCATCAAAAACAACCTATGGAACAATAGTCACAGCCTTGCAATGCTATTTATTTGTTATTTGGCATTTTAGGGTCATAAAACTGGAATTACAATCGATACCTAGATTTCCATGTGTTATAGCCCACACATTCTGCATGGGCCCGAACGACCGGCACCAGATCACCTAAAGTTTTTCCAACCCATCAAAAGTGACATAATGTTAAATAGTCACTGCCTCTTCATGACCGTTACTCATTGTTTGGCATTTTATGGCTGTACAATTTGAATTTTGCCCGATTCCTAGATTATTGTGTGCTATAGCCCACACCTCTGCATGGGCACGGGTGACCGGACCAGAATCGCCTAAAATATTGTCGAGACATAAACAACGACGTAATGAACAATATTCAACATCTCTGAATGATCGTTATTCGTTATTTGGCATTTTAGGGTCATGAAACTAGAATTCAGTTTGATTCATAGATTTTCGTATACTATTGCCCACGCCTTCTGCAAGGGCCCGAGCGACCGGGTCGGGATCACCTAAAAAATTTCTGGCACTTCCCAAAAGACTTAAGGAACAATAGTCGCCACCTCACCTTGATGGTTCCTCAAGTTTTGGCCTTTTAGGGTCATTAAACTAGAATTTCGCATGATTCCTAGATTGTCCTGTGCTATGGCCCACAGATTTTGCATGGGCATGAGCGACCGAGCCCGGATCACTTATTATTTTGCTGGACCATAACAAATGACGTAAGGACCAATAGCTATAGTCCACACATTTTGGCATTTTAAAGTCATAAAGTGGAATTCTGTCTCATTCCCAGATTTTTTATGTGCTATAGTCCACACATTTTGCATGGGCCCGAGCAAAAGGTACCGGATCACCTAAAATTTTGCCAACCCATCAAAAATGACCTAACAACACAATAGTCACCCCTCGCCTTGACGTTTACTCTTTGTTTGATATTTTATGGCTGTAAAATTGGAATTTTTCCTGATTCCCAGATTTTAGTGTGCTATAGCCCATGCCTTCTGCAAGGGACAGGGCAACCGGACCCGGATAGGCTAAAATTTTTGCCGGACTATCAAAAACGACCTAAGGTATATTAGTTACCTACTCTCCATGATCCAATACTTAAAGTCATAAAACTGGAATTCCGTTCGATTCCACGATTTTCGTATGCTATTGCCCACACCTTCTGTATGGGCCTAGGCGGCCGGACCTAGACCATCTTAAATTTTTCCGGCCCTTCAATAACGACATTGTTTGGCATTTTATGTATGGTCCTTCAATAACGACATTGCCTCACTTTGATCGTTCCTCATTGTTTGGCGTTTTATGGCCATGAAACTGGAATTCTGCCCAATTACCAGATTTTCGTGCGCTATAATAGTCATTGCATCGAGATGACCGTTACCCGTTATTTGTCATTTTAGGGCCATAAAACTGTAATTCTGATTGATTCCCAGATTTATGTGTGCTACAGCCCACGCCTCTATATGGGCACAGACGACCGTACCCGAATCGCCTAAAATTTTATCATACCATAAAAAACGACCTAAGGAACAATACTCACTGCCTTGCAATGATCGTTATTCGTTTTTCTGCATTTTAGTGTCATAAAATGGGAATTCCATTCAATTCCTAGATTTTCGTGTGCTATTACTAACGCCTTCTGCATGGGCCAGGGCGACCGGACTTAGATAACCTAAAATTTTGTCGGCACTTCAAAAATGACATAAGTAACAATAGTCATCGCCTCACCTTGACCATTCTTCTTTTTTGGCATTTTAGGGCCATTAAACTAGAATTTCGCCCGATTTCCAGATTTTCGTGTTCTATAGCACACACAGTTTGTGTAGGCCCGAGCACCCGGACCCAGATTGCCTAAAATTTTTCTGGACCATCAAATCAACCTAAGGAACAATAGTCACTGTCTCGCCATGACTATTACTCATTACTTGTCATATTAGGGCCATAAAACCGGAATTCTATCTGATTACCATAATTTCGTGTGTTATAGCCCACGCCTTCTACATGGGCTCGGGCGACCGGCACCGGATCACCTAAAGTTTTGCTTGCCCATAAAACATGACCTAAGGAACAATAGTTACCGCATGGGTGACCGAACCGGCCATTCAAAAAACACATAAGGAACAATAGTCACTGCCTAGCTACGGTCGTTCCTTATTTTTGGTCGTTTTAGGGCTATAGAATTGGAATTCCGCCAGATTTTCCAATTTTCATGTGCAATATAGCCCACGCCTTCAGCATGGGCCTGGGCGACCAAACGCGAAATGCTTCAAGTTTTGATGACCACCAAAAATGACATAACGAATAATAGTCATTGCATTTCCATGACTGTTACTCGTTATTTAATATTTTAGGGCCATAAAACTAGAATTCTAATCGATTCCTAGATTTTTGTGTGCTATAGCCCACACCTCTGCATGGGCACGGGCGACCAGGCCGGAATCGTCTAAAATTTTGTTGGGCCATCAAAAACGACCTAAAGAATAATAGTCACCCAATTGCAATGATCGTTATTCGTTATTCAGCATTTTAGGGTCATAAAACTGGAATTCTGTTCGATTCCTAGATTTTCGTATACTATTGCCCACGCCTGGGCAAAAGAACCTAAATCACCTAAAATTTTATCGGCCCTTCAAAAACGACATAAGGAATATTAGTCACCGCCTTACCTTGATCGTTCCTTATTTTTGGCGTTTTGGGCCATTACACTAGCATTTCACCCGATTTCTAGATTTTCGTATTCTATAGCCCACACATTCTATGTGGGCCCGAGCGACTGGACCCAGATTGCCTAACATTTTGCTAGACTATCAAAAACAACCTAAGGAACAATAGGCACCACCTCGCCAAGACTATTACTCGTTATTTGGTATTTTAGGGCCATAAAACTGTAAATTTTTCTGATTCCCAAATTTTCGTATGTTATAGCCCACGCCTTCAACATGGGCTCAGGCGACTGGCACTGGATCACCTATAGTTTTTCCAACCCATCAAAAATGACCTAAGTAACAATAGTCACCGCCTGGGCGACCGAACCTGCCCTTCAAAAAGGATATAAGGAATAATAGTCATCGCCCCTCCCTGACCATTCCTCATTTTTGGCATTTTAGGGCCATTTAATTGGAATTCCGCCTGATTACCAGATTTTCGTACGCTATAGCCCACACATTCAGCATGGGGCCAGCCGACCAGACCTGGAATGCCTCAAATTTTGCTGCACCATCATAAACAACCTAAGGAATAATAGTCACTAACTCTCCACAACCGTTACTCGTGTTTTGGCATTTTACGCATGTAAAATTAGAATTTTGATCGATTCCCAGATTTTCGTGTACTATAGCCCACGCCTATTGCAACAGCATGGGCAACTAGACCCGGATCGCCTAACATTTTATCGAATCATCAAAAACGACCTAAGGAACAATAGTCACTGTCTCGTCGTGATCATTACTCGTTATTTGGCATTTGAAAGTCATAAAACTGGAATTCCGTTTGATTCCCAGATTTTCATGTGCTATTTCCTACGCCTTCTGTATTGGCCCGGGCGACCGGACCTGGACAACCTTAAATTTTTCCGGCCCTTCAAAAATGACATAAGGGACAATAGTCACCGTGTCGCCCTGATTGTTCGTCGTTTTTGGCGTTTTAGGGTCATTAAACTGGAATTTCGCCTCATTTCTAGATTTTCATGTGCTATAGCCCACACATTTTGGATGCGCCCGAGCGACCGAACTCGGATCACATATTTTGATGGACCATCCAAAATGACCTAAGGAATGATAGTCACTGCCGCTCCATGAGTATTACTCATTTTTTGGCATTTTAAGGCCATAAAATTGGAATTCCATATAATTCCCAGATTTTGCATGTGCAATAGCCCACACATTCTGCATGGGCCCGAGCAACCGACAATGGATCACCTAAAGTTTTGCCAATCCATAAAAACGACCTAAGGAACAATAGTCACCGCCTCGTCTTGATCGTTACTCGTTTTTGGCATTTTATGGCTGTAAAATTGGCATTTCGCTCGATTCACAGATTTTATTGTGCTATAGCCCACGCCTTCTGCAAGGGCCGGGGCAACTAGACCCGGATCAACTAAAATTTTGTCGGACCATCAAAAATGATCTAAGTAACAATAGTTACCGCCTCGCCACTATCATTACTCGATATTTGACATTTTAAAATCATAAAACTGGAATTCCGTTCGATTCCCCAATTTTCGTGTGCTATTGCCCACGCCTTCTGTATGGGCCCAGTCGGTTGGACATGGACCACCTTAAATTTTGCCGTCCCTTCAAAACCAACATAAGGGACAATAGTCACCGACTCTCCTTGACCGCTTCTCATTTTGTGGCACCTTAAGGCCATAAAACTTGAATTTCATATGATTAATGGGTTTTCGTGCGTTATAGCCCACGCCTTCAGCATGGGTCTGGGCGGCCGGAACCAGAATGCCTCAAATTTTGTTGCACCATTAAAAACAACCTAAGGAATAGTACTTATTGCATAACCAGGACCGTTACTCGTTATTTGGTATTTTACGGCCATAAAACAGAAATATCGACCGATTCCTAGATTCTCGTGTGCTATACACCTCTGTATAAGCACGGGCAACCGGACTCGAATCGCCTAAAAGTTTCTCGGACCATCAAAAATGACCTAAGGAACAATATTAAGGGCCTTGCAATGATCATTATTCGTTATTTCGCACTTTAGTGTTATAAAATAGGAATCCTTTTCGATTCTTTGATTTTCGTGTGCTATTATCCATGCCTTCTGCATGGGCTCGGGTGACCGGACTCATATAACCTAAAATTTATTCGGCCCATCAAAAATGACATAAGGAACAATAGTCACCACCTCACCTTGACCGTTCCTCGTATTTTAGTATTTTAGCGCCATTAAACTGGAATTCCGCCTCATTCCCAGAGTTTCGAGTTCTATATCCCACACATTCTGCGTGGGCCCGAGCGACCGTACCCGGAACACCTAAAATTTGGCCGGACCATCAAAAATGACCTAAGGAACAATAGTGATAGCCTCACCACAACAATTGCTTGTTATTTGGAATTTTACGGCCATAAAACTAGAATTTCGTCTGATTCCCAGATTATTGTATGCTATAATAGCCCACGCCTTCTACATTGGCTCAGGCAACTGGTACCGGATCAACTAAAGTTTTTCCAACCCATCAAAAATGACCTAAGGAATAATAGTCACCACCTCGCCATGACACTTACATATATTTTGGCAATTTATGGGGCTATATAATTGGAATTTTGACCGATTCCTACATTTTCGTGTGCTATAGCTCACGCCTTCTACAAGGGCATGGGAAATTGGACCCGTACCGCCTAAAATTTTGCCTGACCTTCAAAAATGGACTAAGTAATAATAGTCACTGCCTCGCTATGATCATTACTCATTATTTGGCATTTTATAGTCATAAAACTGAAATTCTGCCCGATTACCAGATTTTCGTGTGCTATAGCCCATGCATTTAGCATGAGCCCGGGCGACCAGATCGGGAATGCCTTAAATTTTGCTACATCATCAAAAACGACCACAAGAATAATAGTTATTGCATTTCCGTAACCGTTACTAATTAATTGGCATTTTAGGGCCATAAAATTAAAATTCCGACAAATTCCCAGATTTTTGTGTGTTATAACCCACACCTCTACATAGGCATGGGCGACCGGACCCGAATCACCTAATATTTTGTTGGACCATCAAAAATAACCTAAGGAACAATAGTCACCACCTTGCAATGATTGTTATTCGTTATTTTGCATTTTACGATCATAAAACTAGAATTATGTTCGATTACTAGATTTTCGTGTGATATTGCCCACGCATTCTGCACGGGCCCAGGCGACAAGACACGGATAACCTAAAATTTTGTCGGCCCTTCACAATTAACATAAGTAACAATAGTCACCGCCTCATCTTGACCGTTCTTCAATTTTTGGTATTTTAGAGCCATTAAATTAGAACTCCGCCCAAATTTTCGTATTCCATAGCCCACACATTCTGCTTGGGCACAAGCGACCGAAGTCAAGCGTGTGCGCCAGACTGATAACCAGATGCATCTGCCTTAGATCCTACACATCAACTGCAGAAGTGTAGTGTAAGTACATAAACAACATGTACCCCAGTAAGTATCCTGTCTAACCTCGAAGAAGTAGTGACGAGGGGTCGACTTTGACACTTACTATGGGCTAAAACTAATATGCCAAAATTTACAAATGAGCATGGATTTCGTGAATAATACTGGAAACTCAATAACAAGAAATAATAAATAATTCTTTGACAAGTTCTAGGTCCCGAATTATGCTCAAACCCTCAAGTTGGCGCCGAACGACTCGCAACTAGTCAAATGTTATTTAAAATAATTAATACACGCTTAAAAGTTCGTATCCTAACTATAAAAGTGATTTTCCCAAGCCTATTTGCAAAATTCCTAAAATACATTCCCTGGGCCCACATGCCCGGATTTCGGAAATATTTGAAGAAAGTTGTTACCCATAACCTCATGAACTCAAATATATGATTTTTACTAGATTCGATAATCAATTTCATGATTAAATCTCATTTTTATAAAAAATAAACTACGTTTTCACCTAAACCCATAATTTTCACTAATTTACATGTTATAATATATCCATAAACTATGTATTTAACACACATTATATAGAAATTACTTACCTCAAAGTGCTAGGTGAAATACCCTCTCTAAGAGGTAATCTCCCAACAATGGTATTAAATGAGCCAAAATGATTAACTCCCGTTTTAAATGAGACCTCGCTGCCTCCAGTGATCTCGCACCTTCAGTCGCAATGTCGCACCTGCGTTGTCACTTCTGCGGAAGTGCCTAGGCAGGCTAGCTCTGCTTCTGCGGATGGGGTCCCGCTTCTGCGGAGGTTGGGGGTACACTTGCGGATCCTGGGCTGCCCTTCCTTGGCCGCATCTGCGAGCTCGCACTTGCAAAAATCCTCTTGGACCTCAACTGGCGAACCTGCCTATCAATAATGGCAACTAGTTTCTCCTCATAACCCAGGCTCTCATCTAACTAAATCGTGCTGAAGACCAACACATGTGATAGGTCGGCATGATACTTTTGGAGCATGGATACATGGAAAACCAGATGAACTTCCGATAGACTGGGCAGCAAAGCAAGCTCGTAAGCAACCTCCCCAACTCGTTTCAACACCTCAAATGGGCATATAAACCTTGGACTCAACTTGCCCTTCTTCGCGAACCTCATGATTCCCTTCATCGGCGAAACCTTCAAGAGATTTCACCCACCGTAAATGATAAGTCACGCGCTTTCTGATCCGTGTAAATCTTCTATCTGGACTGCGCCGTGCGAAGTCGCTCCTGAATCAACCTTACCTTTTCCAAGGCATCCTTTACCAAATTAGTACCATATAACTTAGCCTCGATGGGCTCAAACCACCCGATGAGAGAACGACATCACCGACCATATAAAGCCTTAAATGGAGCCATCTCGATGCTATATTGGTAACTGTTGTTGTAAGAAAACTCGACCAAGGGTAAATATCAATCCCACTGCCCTCCAAAGTCAACCACACATGCTCTAAGCATGTCCTCCAAGATCTGAATTGTCCACTCCGACTGTCCGTCAGTCTGTGGATGAAATGTTGTGCTGGGCTCTACTTGGGTCCCTAACCCACTCTGTACTGCTCTTCAGAACTGTGAGGTAAACTAAGGGCCTCTGTCTGATATGATGGAAACAGGCACACCGTGCAACCGAACTATCTCCTGAATATAAATCTAGGCCAACCTCTTTGAAGTATACATGGTCACAAGTGGGATGAAGTGCGCCGACTTGGTCACTCTATCAACAATGACCCAAACTGCATCGAACTTCCACAAGGTCTGCGGCAACCCAACTACGAAATCCATATTAATACGCTCTTATTTCCACTAATGTATAGTCATCTGGTGAAGTAGGCCACCTGGCCTCTGGTGCTCCAACTTAACCTGCTGGCAATCTAGGCATAAAGCTACATACTCGACTATGTCTTTCTTCATCCGCCGCCACAATAGTGCTATCTCATGTCATGATACATCTTCGCAGCACCTGGATGAATGGAATATCGAGAGCTGTGTGCTTTCCCTGGAATCCTCTCCCTCAAGCCATCGACATTGGGAACACATAGCCAACCCTGGAGTCGCAGAACACCATCCTCACCGATAGTAACCTCCTTGGAACCACCCTGTAGTACCGTCTCTCTGAGAACCATCAAGTGCGGATCACTAAACTGTCAGGCCCTAATCTGCTCCAATACTAAAGATCGGGCAACGACACATGCAAGAACTCGGTTGGACTCTGAAATATCCAACCTCACCAGTCTATTAGCCAAGGACTGAATGTCCAAAGCTAGTGGCCTCTCCTCTGCCGAAATGGATGCCAATATACCCATACTCTTTTCCTTTCTGCTCAAGGCATCCACGACTACATTCGCCTTGCCCAGATGATAAAGAATGGTGATATCAAAATCCCTCAATAACTCAATCCATCTGTGCTAACTAAAATTGAGATCCCTTTGCCTGAACAAATGTTGCAAGCTGTGATAATCAGTGTAAACCTCGCAAGACACTCCATAAAGATAATTCCTCTAGATCTTAAGAGCATGAACAATCGCGGCCAACTCCAAATCATGCAAAGGATAATTCTTCTCATGGGACTTCAGCTGACGCGAAGCATATGCAATAACTCGCCCCTCCTACACTAATACATAACTAAAACTAACGCGTGAAGCATCGCAATACACAGTATACATCCCCAAGACGGAAGGTAACACTAGAACGAGCATTGTAGTCAAAGCTGTCTTGAGCTTCTGGAAGCTCGCCTCATAATCATCGGACCAACGGAACAGAGCACCCTTCTGGGTAAATCTAGTCAAAGGTGCTGAAATATATGAGAAACACTCCACAAACCGGCTATAATAGCCTGCTAACCCCAAGAAGCTTCGGATCTCAGTCGACATAGTAGGACAAGGCCACTGCCTCAATCTTCTTGGGGTCCACCTTAATACCCTTGCGTGATACAAAATGCCCCCGGAAAGCTAGAGAATATAGCCAAAACTCACACCTGGAGAACTTATCATATAGCTTCTGTTCCCGCAAGGTCTGAAGTAACACTCTCAAATGCTGATCGTGCTCCTCCATGCTAAGCGAGTAAATCAAAATGTCATCAATGAAGACAATGACAAATGAATTAATGTAAGGCCTGAACACCATGTTCATCAAATCCATAAACGTCGCTGGGGCATTAGTCAAGCCGAAGGACAGTACTACAAACTCATAATGGCCATATCTAGTACGGAAAGCAGTCTTCGGAACATCCGAGTCCCGCATCTTCAACTGATAGTACCCCGATCTCAACTCGATCTTAGAGAACACTCTAGCACCCTACAACTGGTCGAATAAATAATCAATGCTCAATAACAGATACTTGTTTTTAATGGTGACTTTGTTCAACTGGCGGTAGTCAATGAACATCTGCATAGTCCCATGCTTCTTCTTCACAAACAGCACCAATGCACCCCAAGGCGATACACTCGGCCTGACAAACCCCTTTTCTAGCAACTCCTCAAGATGTTCCTTCAACTCCTTCAACTCTTTCGGAGCCATACGGTATGGTGGGATAGATATAGGTTGGGTACCTGGAGCCAAATCAATATTGAAATCGATATTACAATATGCGGCATACGTGGAAGGTCGGAAGGAAACACATCGGAGAACTCCCGAATTGGTGGTACTGAATCAATCCCCGGAGACTCTATGGTAGTATCTCGTACATAGTCTAGGTAAGCTAAATAACCCTTCTCGACCATGTATCGAGCCTTCATAAGAGAGATGATCCAACTAGGTGTGTTGATGGACGAGCCTTTCCACTCTAATCTAGGCAACTCTGGCCAAGGTAACAGTCTTGGCATGTCAATCAAGGATGGCATGATACAGAGATAACCAGTCCATGCCTAGGATAACCTCAAAGTCGGTCATATGGAGCAATAAGAGATCCACTCTAGTCTCATAACCACCGAATGTGACCGCACATGACCGATAGATTAGATCAACAACAACAGAATCGCCCACATGAGTGGACACATAAACACATATGATACATATAAATAGTTAGATCCTAGATCAAACAATATTGAAGCATCCCTACTGCCTACGCACATGGGATCACAACATCTGAGGCCACAGCATCTGGTCTGGCCGGAAAAGCATAGAACCTAGCTGGAGCATCGATCGGCTGGCCTCTGCCTATCTGAACAGTAGTTGGCTGACCTCCCCTTACCTGGCCTCCACCTCTAGGACGGCCCCTACTCGCCTACCCTCTGCCTCTGGGCAGCCGGACGGCTGGTGCTGAAATCATGGGCTGATAACCCTATTGTACTGCTTTGCCCCGAAGCCCAGGGCAAAACCTCTTCACATGACCAGGATCCCAGCACTCGAAACAACCTCTCAGTGCAGTGATCTGTTGTCCTAAAGTCTGACCGTGATGTCCTGAATACCCACTGGAAGAACCTTGAATGGCTGGTGGGCGGTAAGAACTCTCCGGCATGGCACTGAAATAGGGTCGCACTGGAGCATCTCGAGGAGGCGGCGGTGCTAGATTTGTGGGCCTACTGGTCTGTCCCCTCATAAACTAACCTCTGTCCCCAACCGGGGCACCTCTAAACTCTCCGGAATAGTGGACCCTCTTGTCTCGCTGCATCTGCTCTCTACCCCTATGATAGTAACCATGAAGCCTCCGAGTAATCTCCACTACTAGCTGATAGGAAGTCCCCATTTCAACCTCCCGGGCCATAGTAGCCTGAATACCTGGGTGCAACCTCGCAAGAAACCTGCACACTCGCTCTGCCTCAGTAGGAAATATCATAAGTGCATGGAGAGACAACTCAAAGAATCTCACCTCATAATCGTTCACTAACATCTGACCCTGCTGGAGCTGCTCAAATTGGAACCGCAACTCTTCTTTCTGAGAGGGTGGGTTATACCTATCCAAGAATAGACATGTAAACTAGTCCCAAGTCACGGGAGGAGAATCTACTGGTCTTCCAAGAAGATAAGACTGCCACCACCTGCAGGCGCTGCCCCTTAACTAGAAAGTAGTGAAATACAACCGCCCCTCCATGACTATTACTCGTTATTTGGCATTTTAGGGCCATAAAACTGGAATTCCACCCCATAAAACTGGGCCCGAGCAATAGGACTCGAAACATCTAAAATTTGGAAAGAACATAAAAAATTACCTAATAAACAATAGTCACCACCTTGCAATGAGCGTTATTCATTATTTGGCATTTTACGATCAAAACACTGAAATTCTGTTCGATTACTAGATTTTCGTGTGCTATTGCCCATGCATTCTGCACGGGCCCGGGCAACCGAACCTGGATAGCCTAAAATTTTGTATGCCCTTCAAAATTAACATAAGGAAAAATAGTCATCTCCTCACCTTGATCATTCTTCTATTTTTGGTGTTTTAGGGCCATTAAAATGGAACTCCGCCCGATTTCACATTTTTTGTGCTCTATAGCCCACACATTCTGCTTGGGCACAAGCGACCAAACCCGGATCACCTATAATTTTGGCGGACCATCGAAAATGACCTAAGGAACAATAGTTATTACATCTCCATGACTATTACTCGTTATTTGGCATTTTAGGGCCATAAAACTGGAATTCCGTCTGATTCCTAGATTTTCGTATGCTATAGCCCACGCCTTCTACATGGGCTCGGGCACCGGCACCAGATCACCTAAGGTTTTTAAAACACATCAAAAACAAACTAAGAAACAATAGTCACCACTCGCCAAGACCATTGCTCATAGTTTGGCACTTTATGGCTGTAAAATTGGAATTTCGACCGATTCCAAGATTTTAGTGTGCTATAGCCCACGCCTTCTGCAAGGGCTTGGGAAACTGGACCCGGATCACCTAAACTATTTCGGTACCATAACTAATGACCTAAAGAAGAATATTTACCGCCTCACCACCATCATTACTCGTTATTTGACATTTTAAAGTCATAAAAATGGAATTCCGTTCGATTCCCTGATTTTCGTGTGCTATTGGCCACGCCTTCTATATGGGCCCAGGCGGCCAGACCTGGACAACCTTAAATTTTCTGGCCCTTCAAAATGACATAAGGGACAATAGTCACCGACTCACCTTGACCGTTCCTCATTTTGTGGCACTTTAAGGCCATAAAACTTGGATTCCGCTCGATTAACAGATTTTTGTGAGCTATAGCCCATGCCTTCAGCATGGGCCCGGTCGACCGGAACTAGAACGCCTAAAAGTTTCCTGCACCATTAGAAACAACCTACGGAATAATACTCATTGCATTGCCATGACCGTTACTCCTTATTTCTATGTGCTATAGCCCACGCCTCTGCATAGGCACGGGCAACCAGACTCGAATCGTCTAAAATATTTTCGGACCATCAAAAACAACCTAAGGAAAAATATTCACTGCCTTGCAATGATCGTTATTCGTTATTTCACACTTTAGGGTCATAAAACTAGAATTATTTTTGATTCCTAGATTTTCGTGTGTTATTGCCCACGCCTTCTGCACGGGCCCTGGTGACTGGACCTAGATCACTTAAATTTTTGTTGGCCCTTCACAAATGATATAAGGAATAATAGTCACCACCTCACCTTGACCGTTCCTCATATTTTGTCATTTTAGGGTCATTAAATTGGAATTCCGCCCCATTCCTAGATTTTTGTATTCTAAATCCCACACATTTTGCGTGGGCCCGAGCGACCGGACCTAGAATGCCTAAAATTTGGCCGGACTATCAACAATGACCTAAGGAATAATATTCACAACCTTGCCATGACTATTACTCACTATTTGGAATTTTAGGGCCATAAAACTAGAATTGCAACTGATTTCTAGCTTTACATGTGCTATAGCCCACGCCTTCTACATGGGCTCGGGCGACCAACACCAGATCACCTATAGTTTTTCCAACCCATCAGAAATACCTAAGGAAGAAGAGTCACCACCTCGCCATGTCCATTACTCATATTTTGTCAATTTATGGTTGTGAAATTGGAATTTCGACCGATTCGTAGATGTTCGTGTGCTATAGCTCACGCTTTCTACAAGGGCCTGAGCAATCGGATCCGGATCGCCTAAAATTTTGTCAAACCATCAAAAATGACCAAAGGAACAATAGTAACTGCCTCGCCATGATCATTACTCTTTATTCGACATTTTAAAGTCATAAAACTGGAATTCCGCCCGATTACCAGATTTGCTTATGCTATAGCCCACGCCTTCAGCATGAGCCCGGGCGACCGGACCGGGAATGCCTTAAATTTTGTTGTACCATAAAAATCGGCCTAAGGAATAATAATCATTGCATTGGCATGACCGCTACTCATTATTTGGCATTTTAGGGTCTATACAATTGGAATTCCGATTGATTCCTAGATTTTCGTGTGCTATAGCCCACGTCTCTACATGAGCACATGAGACCGGACCCGAATCGCCTTAAAAAACATTTCTTCCATCAAAAATGACCTATGGAACAATACTCACCACCTTGCAATGATTGTTATTCGTTATTTGGCATTTTACGATCATAAAACTGGAATTTTGTTCGATTCCTATATTTACGTGTGCTACTGCCCATGCATTCTGTACGGGCCCACTAGACCGGAAGTGAATAGCCTAAAATTTTGTCTGCCCTTCACAATTAACATAAGGAATAGTAGTCACCGCTTCACCTTGACCGTTCTACGATTTTTGGTGTTTTAAGGCCATTAAAATGGAACACCGCCCGATTTCAATGTTTTCATATTCTATAGCCCACACATTCTGCTTGGGCATCAGCGACCCGAACCGGATAACCTATAATTGTATCGGCCTTTCCAAAATAACATAAGGAACAATAGTCATTGCCTCACCTTGATCGTTCTTCTATTTTTAGCGATTTAGGGCCATTAAAATGGAACTACGCCTGATTTCAGAATTTTCGTGTTTTATAGACCACACATTCTGCTTGGGCCCAAGCGACCGAACCCGGATCGCCTATAAATTTCTTGGACCATGACTAATACTCATTATTTGGCATTTTAGGGCCATAAAACTGGAATTCTGTCTAATTCCTAGATGTTTGTGTGCTATAGCCCACGTCTTCTACATGGGCTCGGTCGACCGACACCGGATCACCTAAAGTTTTTCTAACCCATCAAAAATGACCTAAGGAACACTAGTCACCTCCTCGAAATGACCGTTACTCATTTTGTAGCAATTTATAGCTGTAAAATTGAAATTTGCCTGATTCCCAAATGTTTGTATGCTATAACCCACGCCTTTAGCGAGAGCCAGAGCGACCAGACTCGGGTCGCCAAAATATTTTATGGACCTTCAAAACTGGCCTAAGAAATAATAGTCACCGCCTTGCCATGATCATTACTCGTTATTTGGAATTTTAAAATCATGAAACTGGAATTCCACCCGATTACTAGATATTTGTGCACTATAGCCCATGTCTTGAGCATGAACGCAAGCGACCGGACCGGGAACGCCTCAAATTTTTCTGCACCGTCAAAAATGACCTAAGGAATAATTGTCAATGCATCGCCATAACCGTTACTCATTATTTGGCATTTTAGGGCCATAAAACTGGATTTCCGTGTGATTCTCAGATTTTCGTGTGCTATAGCCCACAGATTCTGCATGAGCCCGAGCGACCGACATTGGATCATCTAAAGTTTTGCCAACCGTTAAAAATGACCTAAGGAATAATAATCACCGCCTCGCCATGACCATTACTTATTTTTGACATTGTATGGCTGTAAAATTAGAATTTCGCATAATTCCTATATTTTTGTGAGTTATCGCCCACACCTTCCGCAAGGGCCGGGGCAACCGGAACCGGATCGCCTAAAAGTTTTCCGAACCATAAAATACAACCTAAGGAACATTATTCATAGAAAGATTACTCGTTATTTGGCATTTTCGTGCCATAAAACTGGAATTCCGTCTGATTCTCATATATTTTTGTGCTATAGACCACACATTCAACTTGGGCTCGGGTGACCAGCACCGGATCACCTAAAGTTTTTCCAACCCATCAAAAACGACCAAATGAATAATAGTTACCGCCTCGCCACGACCATTACTCATGTTTTGCCATTTTGTAGATGTAAAATTAGAATTTTAACCAATTCTTAAATTTTCGTGCGCTATAGCCCACGCCACTACATGGGCACGGACGACGAGACCCGAATCGCCTAAAATATTGTTTAGACATAAAAAATGACCTAAGGAACAATAGTGAATGCCTCGCAATGATCGTTATTCTTTATTTGGGGTTTTAGGGTCATAAAAGTGGAATTATGTTCGATTCCCAAATTGCCGTGTGCTATTGCCCACGCCTTCTGCTTGGGCTAGGGCGACTTGATCGGGATCACCTAAAATTTTGCTGGCCCTTCAAAAATGATATGAGCAACAATAGTCACCGCCTTACCTTGAACATTCCTCATTTTTTGGCCTTTTAGGGTCACCAAACTAGAATTCCGCCTGATTTCTAGAATTACGTGGGCCCCAGCGACCGCACCCGGATATCCTAAAATTTGTCTAGACCATCAAAAATGACATACGAAACAATTCTCTCCGCCTCGCCATGACTATTACTCGATATTAGGAATTTTGGGTACATAAAATCAGAATTATGTCTGTGTGTTATAGCCCATGCCTTCTACATGGCGACCGGCAATGGATAACCTAATGTTTTGCCAACCCATCAAAAATGACTTAAGGAGAAATAGTCACCGCCTCGACAAGGCCGTTACTCATTTTTTGGCATTTTATGGCTATAAAATTGGAATTTTGCCCGATTCTCAGATTTTCGTGCCCTACAACCCACACCTTCTGCAAGGGCCTGGGCAAAAGGGCACGGATCGCCTAAAATTTTGTCGGACCATCAATAATGACCTAAGGAACAATAGTCACATCCTTGCCATGATTATTACTTATTATTTGGTATTGTAAAGTTATAAAACTTGAATTCTGCCCGATTCCCAGATTTTCGTGTGCTATAGCCCACACATTTTGTATGGACCCGAGCGACCGGACCCGGATCTCCTATAAGTTTGCCGAACCATCGAAAATGACCTATAATTCGGGCCATAAAACTGGAATTCCGTCTGATTCCCAAATTGTTATGTTCTATAGCCCATGCCTTCTATATGGGCTCGGGCGACCGGCACCCGATCACCTAAAGTTTTACCAACCCATCCAAAAAGACCTAAGGAACAATGGTCAATGCCTCACCATGACCGTCACTCATTATTTAGCATTTTATGGATGTATAATTGTAATTTTCCCTAATTTCCATATTTTTTTGTGCTAAAGCCCACGGCTTCTGCAAGGGCCTGGCGAACCGGACCCAGATCGCCTCAACTTTTGTCGTACCATAAAGAGCGATCTAAGGAACAATAGTCACTACCTCTCCATGATCAATATTCGTTATTTGGAGTTTTAAAGTCATTAAATTGGAATTCCACCCGATTTTCTGATTTTCCTGTGCTATAGCCCACATATTTTGCATGGGCCCGAGAGACCGGACCCAAATCACCTATAATTTGGCGGACCATAAAAAAAACTAAGAAACAATAGTCATCGCCTCGATACGAGTATTACTCGTTCTTTGGCATTTTAAGGCCATAAAACTGGAATTTTATCTGATTCCCAAATTATCTTATAGCCCACACATTCTGCATAGGCCATGACCGTTACTCATGTTTTGCATTTTATGGCTGTAAAATTGGAATTTTGCCTGATTCCTAGATTTTTGTGTGCTATAGCCCACACCTTCTACAAGGGGCGGGGCAACCAGACCTGGATCGCCTAAAGTTTTGCCGAACCATCAAAACGACCTAAGGAACAATAGTCACCGCCTCTCCATGACTATTATTATTTGGCATTTTCGGGCCATAAAACTGTAATTCTGTCCAATTCCTAGATTTTCGTATGCTATAGCACACGCCTTTTACTTGGCATCGGGCGACCGGCACCGGATCACTTAAAGTTTTTCCAACTCATCAAAAACGACCTAATGAACAATAGTCACCACCTCGCCATGACCGTTACTCATGTTTTGGCATTTTATGGCTGTAAAATTGAATTTCGACCGATTCCCAGATTTGTGTGTTCTATAACTCACGCCTATTGCAATGGCCTAGGCAATCAGACTCGAATCGCTTAAAATTTTGCCGAACAATAAAAAAAGACCTAAGGAACAATAGTCATTGTCTCGACAAGATCATTAATCGTTATTTGGCATTTGAAAGTCATAAATCTGGAATTCTGTTCGATTCCCAGATTTTCGTGTACTATTACCCCCAGCTTCTATATGGGCCCAGGAGACCGGACCTGGACCACCTTAAATTTTGTCGGCCCTTCAAAAATGACATAAGGGACAATAGTCACCACCTCGCCCAGATTGTTCGTCGTTGTTTGGCATTTTAGGGCCGTAAAACTGGAATTATTTTCGTGTGCTATAGTGCACACATTTTGTATTGGCCCGAGCGACCGGCACCAGATCACTTAAAGTTGTGACAACCCATCAAAAATGACCTAAAGAATAATAGTCACCGCCTCGCCATTACCGTAACCAATTGTTTGGTATTTTATAGCTGTAAAACTTTAATTTCGACTGATTCTCAGATTTTCGTGTGCGCCCACGCCTTCTACAAGAGGTGGGATAACCGGGCATGGATTACCTAAAATATTGTCGAGACATCAAAATTGACCTAAGTAACAATAATCAATGCCTCACAATAATCATTATTTATTATTTGACATTTTAGGGTCATAAAACTAGAATTCCGTTAGATTCCCAGATTTTCATGTGCTATTGCCCACGCTTTCTGCTTGGGCCCGAGCGACCGGATCGGGATCACCTAAACTTTTTCTGGCCCTTCAAACTTGACATAAGGAACAATATTCACCACTTCACCTTCATCATTTCCGCCTGTTTCCCAGATTTTCCTATGCTATAACCCACATATTTTGCATAGGCCTGAGCGACCGGACCCAGATCGCCTATAATTTTTGCCAGACAATACAAAATGATCTAAGGAACAATATTCACCACCTCTCCTGGAGTATTACTCGTTCCTCTGCATTTTAAGGCCATAAAACTGAAATTCCGTCCGATTCCCAGATTTTTATGTGCTATAGCCCACACATTCTGTATGGGCCTGAGCGACCGACATTGTATCACCTAAAGTTTTGCCAACCCATATAAAATGACCTAAGTAACAATAGTCACCGCCTCGTCTTGACCTTTACATTTTTTTGGCATTTTATGGCTGTAAAAATGGAATTTGGCTCGAGTCCCGAATTTTAATGTGTTATAGCCCATGCTTTCTGCAAGGGCCTGGGCAACTGGACCCGGATCGCCAAAAATATTTCCAGATCATAAAAAATGACCTAAAGAAGAATAGTTACCGCCTCGCCAAAATCATTACTCATTATTAAACATTTTAAAGTGATAAAGCTGGAATTCCGTTCGATTCCCCAATTTTCGTGTGTTATTGCCCACGCCTTCTATATTGGCCCAGGCGGCCAGACATGGACCACCTTAAATTTTGATGGCCCTTCAAAAACGACATAAGGGACAATAGTCACTGTCTCACCTTAACTGTTCCTCATTTTGTGGCACTTTAACACCATTAAACTTGAACTCCGTCCGCT
The DNA here is from genome assembly GCA_000715115.1 of Nicotiana otophora. Lineage (NCBI taxonomy): Eukaryota > Viridiplantae > Streptophyta > Magnoliopsida > Solanales > Solanaceae > Nicotiana > Nicotiana otophora. The sequence goes on along the minus strand of AWOL01S0073278.1, from coordinate 9,202 downwards.
TAACAAACTTTTGTGTGATATAGCCCACGCCTTCTGCATGGGCCCGAATGACCGTACCCGGAACACCTCATAATTTGTCGGCCCTTCAAAAACTACATAATGAACAATAGTCACTGCCTCACCTTGACCGTTCCTAGTTTTTTGGTGTTATAGGGCCATTAAACTGGAATTCTACCCGATTCCCAGATTTTCATGTGCTATAGCCCACACATTTTGTATGGACCCGAGTGATCGGATCCGGATCGCCTATAATTTTATCGGACCATCGGAAATGACCTAGAAAACAATAATCACCGCCTCGCCATGACTATTACTCGTTATTTTGCATTTTCTGTCCATACAATGGGAATTCTATCTGATTCCAATATTTTCGTGTTCTATAGCCCACGCCTTCTACATGGGCTCGGGCGACCGGCACCGGATCACCTAATGTTTTGCCAACCAATCCAAAACGACCTAAGGAACAATAGTCACAACCTCTCCATGACCGTTACTCACTATTAAGCATTTTATGGATGTAAAATTGGAATTTTGCTTGATTCCCAGATTTTCGTGTGCTATATCCCACGGCTTCTGCAAGGGCCTGGCCAACCAGACCCGGATCGCCTAAACTTTTTCCGTACCATTACAAATGATCTAAGGAACAATAGTCACTGCCTCTCTATGATCATCATTCGTTATCTGGAGTTTTAAAGTCATTAAACTGGAATGCTGCCCGATTTTTTGATTTTCCTTTGCTATAGATGGGCCCGAGAGACCGGACCCAGAGCACCTATAATTTGGAGGACCATCAAAAAGCCTAAAGAACAATAGTCACCGCCTCGATAGGAGTATTACTTGTTCTTTGGCATTTTAAGGCCATAAAACTGAAATTTCTTCTGATTCCCAGATTATCTTATAGCCCACACATTCTGCATGGGCCAGAGCGACCGACACCGGATCACCTAAAGTTTTGCCTACCCATAAAAAATGACTTTAGGAACAATAGTCACCGCCTCGCCATGACCGTTACTCATGTTATGGCATTTTATAGCTGTAAAATTAGAATTTTGCCCGATTTCTAGCGTTTTGTGTGCTATAACCCACTCCTTCTCCAAAGGTCGGGGCAACCGGACCTGGATCGCCAAAAATTTTGCCGAACCAGCAAAACGACCTAAGGAACAATATTCACCGTCTCTCCATGACTATGACTTAATATTTGGCATTTTCGGGCCATAAAACTATAATTTTGTCCGATTCCCAGATTTTCATATGCTATAGCCCATGCTTTCTACTTGGCATCGGGCGACCGGTATCGGATCACTTAAAGTTTTTCCAGCCCATCCAAAATGACCTAAGGAACAATAGTCACCACCTCGCCATGACTGTTACTCATGTTTTGGCATTTTATTGTTGTAAAATTGGAATTTCGACAGATTCCCAGATTTTCGTGTTCTATAGCCCACGCCTATTGCAACGGCCTAGGAAACAAGATCCGGATCACCTAAAATTTTGCCGAACAATAAAAAAAGACCCAAGGAATAATAGTCACTGTCTTGTCATGATCATTACTCGTTATTTGGCATTTGAAAGTCATAAAACTGGAATTTTGTTCGATTCCTAGATTTTCGTGTGCTATTACCCATGGCTTCTATATGGGCCCGGGCGACCGGATCTGGACCACCTTAAATTTTGTCGGCCCTTCCAAAATAACATAAGGGACAATAGTCACCGTCTCGCCCTGATTGTTCGTTGTTGTTTGGCGTTTTAGGGCCATAGAACTGGAATTACGTTAGATACCTAGATTATCATATGTTATAGCCCACACATTCTGCATGGGCCCGAGAGATTGGCACCGCATCACCTAAAGTTGTGACAACCCATCAAAAATGACCTAATGAACAATAGTCATCGATTCGCCATGACCGTAACTCATTGTTTTAATTTTATAGCTGTAAAGTTTGAATTTCGACTGATTCCCAGATTTTTGTGTTCTATAGTCCATGCATTGTGCACGAGCCGGGGCAATAGGACCAGGATTTCCTAAAATATTGTTGATACATAAAACTTGACCTAATTAACAATAGTCAATGCCTCACAATGATCATTATTCATTATTTGGAATTTCAGGGTCATAAAACTGAAATTCCGTTCGATTCCCAGATTTGCATGTGCTATTGCCCACGCCTTCTGCATGGTCCCAAGCGACAGGATCAGGATCACCTAAAAAATTTTGACCCTTCACAAATGACATAAGGAACAATAGACACCACCTCACCTTGATCGTTCCTCATTGTTTGCCGTTTTAGGGCCATTAAACTAGAATTCCGCCTGATTCCCAGATTTTCCTGTGCTATAGCCCACACATTTTGCATGGGCCAGAGAAACCGGACCCAGATCGCCTATAATTTTGTCGGACAATCAAAAATGACCTAAGGAACAATATTCACCACCTTGCATGGAGTATTACTCATGCTTTTGCATTTTAAGGCGAGAAAACTAGAATTCTGTCTGATTCCCAGATTTTCATATGCTATAGCCCACACATTTTGTATGGGACTGAGCGACCGACACTGGATCACCAAAGTTTTGCCAACCCATATAAAATGACCTAGGGAACAATAGTCACAGTCTCGTCTTGACCGTTACTCTTTTTTGGCATTTTATGGCTGTAAAATTGGAATTTGGCCCGAGTCCCAAAATTTAGTGTGTTATAGCCCATACCTTCTGCAAGGGCCTGGGCAACTGGACCCGGATCGCGTAAAATTTTGCCGGACCACCAAAGGCGATCTAACAAGGAATAGTTACTGCCTCGCCACGATCATTTCTCCTTATTTTACATTTTAAAGTAATAAAACTGGAATTCCGTTCGATTCCCCAATTTTCGTGTGCTATTGCCCACGCCTTCTGTATTGGCCCAGGCTGCCGGACCTAGACCACCTTAAACTTTGATGGCCCTTCAAAAATGACATAAGGGACAATAGTCACTGCCTCGCCTTGAACGCTCCTCATTTTGTGGCTCTTTAAGGCCATAGAACATGAATTCCAGCCGATTAACAGAGTTTCATGTGCTACAACCCACACCTTCATCATGGGACCAGGCGACCGGAATCAGAACGCCTCAAATTTTGTTGCACGTTCAAAAACTACATAAGGAACAATAGTAACTGCTTCACCTTGACCGTTCCTACTTTTTTGGTGTTATAAGGTAATTAAACTGGTATTCTGCCCGATTCCTAGATTTTCGTGTGCTATAGCCCACACATTTTGTATGGGCCCGAGTGACCGGACCCGGATCACCTATAATTTTACCGGACCATTGAAAACGACCTAACAAACAATAATCACCGCCTCGCCATGACTATTAGTCATTACTTGGCATTTTCGGGCCAGAAAACTAGAATTCTGTCTGATTCCCAAATTTTCGTGTTCTATAGCCCACACCTTCTACATGCGATCGGACGACCGGCACCGGATCACCTAAACCTTTTCCAAACTATCCAAAAAGACCTAAGAAACAATAGTCACCGCCTCGCCATGACTGTTACTCATTAATTAGCATTTTATGGATGTAAAATTGGAATTTCGCTTGATTCCTAGATTTTCGTGTGCTATAGCCAATGGCTTCTGCAAGGGCCTGGCCAACCGGACCCGGATCACCTAAGCCTTTGCCGTACCATCACAAATGATCTAAGGAATAATAGTCACTACCTCTCCATGATCATCATTCATTATTTGGAGTTTTAAAGTCATTAAACTGGAATTCTACCCGATTTTCTGATTTTTCTGTGTTATAACCCGCATATTTTGCATGGGCCCGAGAGACCGGATCCAGATCACCTATATTTTGTGGACCATCAAAAAACCTAAGGAACAATATTCACTACCTCGATACGAGTATTACTTGTACTTTGGCATTTTAAGTTTATAAAACTGGAATTTCGTTCGATTCCCAGATTATCTTATAGCCCACACATTTTGCATGGGCCCGAGTGACCGACACAGGATCACCTAAAGTTTTGCCAGCCCATAAAAATGACCTAAGGAACAATAGTCACCGCCTCCCCTTGACCATTACTCATGTTTTGGCATTTTATGGCTGTAAAATTGGAATTTTGCTTGATTCCTAGATTTTCGTGTGCTATAGCCCACACCTTCTGCAAGGGGTGGGGCAACCGGACCTGGATCGCCTAAATTTTGCCGAACCATCAAAATGTCCTAAGGAACAATAGTCACCGCCTCTGTATGACTATTACTTATTATTTGGCATTTTCGGGCCATAAACTGTAATTCTATCCAATTCCCAAATTTTCGTATGCTATAGCCCATGCCTTTTACTTGGCATCGGGCGACCGGCACCGGATCACTTAAAGTTTTTTCAACCCATCAAAAACGACCTAAGGAACAATAGTCACCACCTTGCCATGACTGTTACTCATGTTTTGGCATTTTATGGCTGTAAAATTTGAATTTCGACCTATTCCCATAGTTTCGTGTTCTATAGCCCACGCCTATTGCAACGGCCTAGGAAACCGGACCTGGATCGCCTAAAATTTTGTCAAACAATAAAAAAAGACCTAAGGAACAATAGTCACTGTCTCGACATGATCATTACTCGTTATTTGGCATTTGAAAGTCATAAAACTGGAATTCTGTTCGATTCCCAGATATTTGTGTGCTATTACCCAAGGCTTCTATTTGGGCCCGGGCTGCCGGACCTGGACCACCTTAAATTTTGTCGGCCCTTCAAAAATGACATAAGGGACAATAGTCACCGCCCCGCCCTAATTGTTCGTCGTTGTTTGGCGTTTAGGGCCATAAAACTAGAATTACGTTCGATACCTAGATTTGCATATGCTATAGCCCACACATTCTGCATAGGCCCAAGCGACCGGCACCGGATCACCTAAAGTTTTGAAAACCCATCAAAAATGACGTAAGGAATAATAGTCACCGATTCGCTAAGACCGTAACTCATTGTTTTTCATTTTATAGCTGTAAAATTTGAATTTCGACTGATTCCCAGATTTTCGTATTCTATAGTCCACACATTGTGCACGAGCGAGGGCAATCGGGCCTGGATTGCCTAAAATATTGTCGAGACATAAAAACTGACCTAATTAACAATAGTCATTGCCTCACAATGATCATTATTAATTATTTGGCATTTTAGGGTCATACAACTGGAATTCCGTTTGATTCCCAGATTTTCGTGTGCTATTGTCCACGCCTTCTGCATGGTCCCAAGCGACCGGATCAGGATCACATAAAAACATTTCGACCTTTCACAAATGACATAAGGAACAATAGACACCACCTTACCTTGATCGTTCCTCATTTTGTGCCGTTTTAGGGCTATTAAACTGGAATTCCGCCCGATTCTCAGATTTTCCTGTGCTATAGCCCACACATTTTGCATGGGCCCGAGCGACTGGATCCAGATCTCCTATAATTTTTTCGGACAATGAAAAATGACCTAAGGAAAAGTATTCACCGCCTCACCTAGAGTATTACTCGTTCTTTTGCATTTTAAGGCCATAAAACTAGAATTCTGTTCGATACCCAGATTTGCATATGCTATAACCCACACATTCTGTATGGGCCCGAGTGACCAATATTGGATCACCAAAAGGTTTTACAACCCATAAAAAATGACCTAAGGAACAATAGTCACCGCCTTGTCTTAACCGTTACTCTTGATTTTGGTATTTTATGGCTGTAAAATTGGAATTTCTCCTGATTCCCAGATTTTAGTGCGTTATAGCCCACGCCTTCTCCAAGGTCCTAGCAACGTTACCCGGAATGCCAAACATTTTGCCGGACCACCAAAAATGATCTAAGGAAGAATAGTTACCGCCTCGCCACGATCATTTCTCATTGTTTGACATTTTAAAGTATTAAAAGTTGAATTCTGTTCGATTCCCCAATTTTCGTGTGCTATTGCCCACGCCTTCTGTATTGGCCCAGGCTGTCTTACCTAGACCATCTTAAATTTTGATGGCCCTTCAAAAATGACATAAGGGAAAATAGTCGATGCCTCGCCTTGACCGTTCCTCATTTTCTGTCTCTTTAAGGCCATAAAACTTGAATTCCGCCCGAGTAACAGATTTGCGTGCGCTACAGCCCACGTCATGGTCCCGGGCGACTGGAACCAGAACGCCTTAAATTTTGTTGCACCGTTAAAAACGACTTAAGTTATAATACTCACTGCATCACCTTGACTGTTACTCGTTATTTGGCATTTTAGGGCCATAAAACCGGAATACCGCCTCTGCATAGGCACGGGCAACAAGACTCGAATTGCCTAAAATATTTTTGGACCATAAAAAATGACCTAAAGAACAATATTCACTGCCTTACAATGATCATTATTTGTTATTTTACACTTTAGGGTCATACAACTGGAATTCTTTTCGATTCCTAGATTTTTATGTGATATTGCCCACGCCTTCTGCACGGGCATGGGTGACGGGACCTGGATCACCTAAGATTTTGTTCGCCCTTCAATAATGACATAAGGAACAATATTTACCGCCTCACCTTGACCGTTCCTCAGGGTTTGGCATTTTACGGTCATTAAACTAGAATTCCGCCCCATTCCCAAATTTCCATGTTCTATATCTTACACATTCTGTGTGGGCCCAAGCTACCGGACCCGGAACACCTAAAATTTTTACGGACCATCAACAATTACCTAAGGAACAATAGTTACATCCTCGCCATGACTATTACTCATTTTTTGGAATTTTAGGGCCATAAAACTAGAATTTCGTTTGATTCCCATATTTTCGTGTACTATAGTCCATGCCTTCTACATGTGCATGGGCGACCGGCAGCGGATCACCTAAAGTTTTTCCAACCCATCAAAAATGACCTAAGGAACAATAGTCACCACCTTGCCATGACCATTACTCATATTTTGGCACTTTATTTCTGTAAAATTGGAATTTCGACCGATTCCTAGATTTTCGTGTGCTATAGCTCACGCATTCTACAAGGGCCTGGACAATCGGACCCGGATTGCCTAAAATTTTGTTGGACCATCAGAAATAACATAAGGAACAATAGTCACTACCTATCCATGATCATTTCTTGTTATTTGGCATTTTAAAGTCATAAAACGTGAATTCCGCTTGATTACCAGATTTTCGTGCGCTATAGCCCACGCGTTCAGCATGAGCTCGGGCGACCGGACCAGGAACGCCTCAAATTTTGCTGCATCATCAAAAATGACCTAATGAATAATAGTCATTGCGTTGCAATGACCGTTACTCGTTACTTGGCATTTTAGGGCCATAAAAATAGAATTTCGATCGATTCCCAGATTTTCATGTGCAATAGAGCCCACACCTCTAGGGCACGGGCGACCGGACCCGAATCTCCTAAAATTTTGCCAGACCATCAAAAACGACTAACGAACAATTATCACCGCCTTTCAATGATCGTCATTCGTTCATTGGCATTTTACGATCATAAAATAGGAATTCCATTAGATTCCTAGATTTTTGTGTGATAATGCCCACGCATTCTGCACGGGCCCAGGTGACTGGACCCAGATAGGCTAAATGTTTTTCGGCCCTTCACAATTAGTATAAGGAACAATAGTCACCGACTCACCTTAGCCGTTCTTTGATATTTGGCATTTTAGGACCATTAAAATGGCTGTATTCTATAGCCCACACATTCTACTTTGGCTCGAGCGACCTAACCTGGATCGCCTATAATTTTGCCGGACCATCCCAAACTACCTAAGGAACAATAATCACTGCCTCTCCATGACTATTAGTCGTTATGTGGCATTTTAGGGCCATAAAACTTGAATTCCGACTAATTCCCAATTTTTTGTGTGTTATAGCCCTCACCACCATATTAGTATGGGCGACCAGACCTGAATCGCCTAAGATTTTGTTGGACCATCAAAAAAGACCTAAGGAACATTATACACCACCTTGCAATGATTGTTATTCGTTATTTAGAATTTTACAGTCATAAAAGTGGAATTGTGTTCGATTCCTACATTATCATGTACTATTGCCCATGCCTTCTACATGGGCACGGGTGACCTGATCTGGATCGTCCAAAATTTTGTCGGCCTTTCAAAAACAACTTAAGGAACAATAGTTACTGCCTCACCTTGACTGTTCCTCGTGTTTTGGCCTTTTAGGGCCATTAAACTGGAATTCCGCCCGATTCCAGATTTTTCTATGCTATAGCCCACACATTCTGCATGGGCCCGAGCGACCGGACCTGAATCGCCTATAATTTTTCCAGACCATCCAAAACAACCTAAGGAACCATATGCACCGCCTCACCATGCCTATGACTTGTTATTTGGAATTTTAGGGCAATAAAACTGGAATTCCGTCTGATTCCAAGTTTTTCGTGTGCTATAGCCTACACTTTCTACATGGGCTCAGTCGACCGGCACCAGATCACCTAGAGTTTTTCCAAACCATTAAAAAGCGACCTAAGGATCAATAGTCACTGACTCGCCATGAACGATACTCATTGTTTGGCATTTTATTGCTCTAAAATATGAATTTTGCTCGTCTACCAGATTTTTGTGTGCTATAGCCCACGATTTCTGCAAGGGCAGTGGCGACCAAGCTCGGATTGCCAAAAAATTTTTGGACTTTCAGAAATGACCTAAGGAACAATAGTCACTTCCTCGCCATGACTATTACTCATTTTTTGGAATTTTAGGTCCATAAAACTAGAATTTCGTTTGAGTCCCATATTTTCGTGTACTATAACCCATGCCTTTAACATGTGCACGAGCGACCGACAACGGATCACCTAAAGTTTTTTCAACACATCAAAAATGACCTAAGGAACAATAGTCACCACCTTGCCATGACCATTACTCATATTTTGCCACTTTATTGCTGTACAATTGGAATTTCGACCGATTCCTAGATTTTCGTGTGCTATAGCCCACACATTCTACAAGGGCTTGGGCAAACGGACCCTGATTGCCTAATATTTATCCGGACAATTAAAAATAACCTAAGGAACAATATTCATCGCCTCGCCATGGTCATTACTCGTTATTTGGCATTTTAAAGTCATAAAACTGGAAATCCGTTCAATTCTCAGATTTTCATGTGTTATTGCACATGCCTTCTATATGGGCCTGGACAACAAGATGTGGACTATCTTAAATTTTGCCGGACTGTCAAAAAAGACATAAGGAACAATAGTCACCACCTCTCCATGATCATTT
>AWOL01S0073277.1:0-66182 GCA_000715115.1 Nicotiana otophora | reverse complement strand
GATATTTGTGTGCTATAGCCCACACATTCTACAAGGGCTTGGGCAAACGGACCCTGATTGCCTAATATTTATCCGGACAATTAAAAATAACCTAAGGAACAATATTCATCGCCTCGCCATGGTCATTACTCGTTATTTGGCATTTTAAAGTCATAAAACTGGAAATCCGTTCAATTCTCAGATTTTCATGTGTTATTGCACATGCCTTCTATATGGGCCTGGACAACAAGATGTGGACTATCTTAAATTTTGCCGGACTGTCAAAAAAGACATAAGGAACAATAGTCACCGACTCACCTTGACCATTGCTCATTGTTTGGCATTTTAGGGCCATAAAATTGTAATATCGCTTGATTACCAGATTTTCGAGCGATATAACCCAGGCCTTTTGTATGGACTCGGGCGACCAAGCCCGGCACACCTTAATCTTTTCTGCACCATCACAAATGATTTAAGGAATAATAGTCAATGCATCGCCATAATCGTTTCTCGTTATTTGGCATATTAGTGCCATAAAACTTGAATTCCGACTAATTCCTATATTTTTGTGTACTATATATAGCCCACGCCTCAGCATGGGCACATACGGCCGGACCTGAATCGCCTAAACTTTTGTCAGACCATCAAAATAACCTAAGTAACAATAGTCACCGCCTCGCAAAGAATGTTATTTGTTATTTTGCATTTTAGCGCTTAACAACTTCAATTATGTTCCAGATTATCCTAGTTTGTGGCATTTTATGACTGCAAAATTAGATTTTCGCCCAATTCCTAGATTTTTCTATACTATAGCCCACGCCTTTTGCAAGGGCCTGGGCAACCGTAGACGGATTGACTAAAATTTTGCCAACCCATCAAAAATGACCTAAGAAACAATAGTCACCACCTTGCCATGACCATTACTCATATTTTGGCACTTTATTGCTGTAAAATTGGAATTTCGACTGATTCCTAGATTTTCGTGGGCTATAGCTCATGCATTCTACAAGGGCCTGGGCAATCGGACCCGGATCGCCTAAAATTTTGTTGGACCATGAGAAACATCATAAGGAACAATAGTCACCACCTCTCCATGATCATTTCTCGTTATTTGGCATTTTAAAGTCATAAAACTTGAATTCCGCCTGATTACCAGATTTTCGTGTGTTATAGCCCTCGCCTTCAGCATGAGCCCCGGCGACCAGACCGCGAACGCCTCAAATTTTGATGCATCATCAAAAACGGCCTAAGTAATAATAGTCATTGCATTGCAATGACTGTTACTCATTGCATGGCTTTTTAGGACCATAAAAATGGAATTTTGACCGATTCCCAGATTTTCTTGTGCTATAGAGCCCACACCTCTAGTGCACGGGCGACCGGACTCGAATCGCCTAAAATTTTGACAGACCATCAAAAACAACTAACGAACAATTGTCACCACCTTGCAATGATAGTTATTCATTCTTTGGCATTTTACGATCATAATACTTGAATTCCGTTAGATTCCTAGATTTTCGTGTGATATTGCCCACGCATTCTGCACAGGCCCAGGCGACTGGACCCGGATAGGCTAAAATTTTGTCGGCCCTTCATAATTAGCATAAGGAACAATAGTCACCGACTCACCTTGACCGTGTTTCGATTTTTAGCATTTTAGGACCATTAAAATGGTCGTGTTCTATAGCCCACACATTCTGCTTGGGCCAGAGCGACCGAACCCGGATCGCCTATAATTCTTTTGGACCATTTAAAACAACCTGAGAAACAATAGTCACCGCCTCTCCATGACTATTAGTCGTTATTTGGCATTTTAGGGCCATAAAATTGGAATTCCGACCGATTTAAAGATTTTTTGTGTGATATAGCCCACACCACTACATGGGTACGGGCGACTGGACCTGAATCGCCTAAGATTTTGTTGGACCATGTAAAACGACCTAATGAACATTAGACACCACCTTGCAATGATTGTTATTCGTTATTTAGAATTTTACAGTCATAAAAGTGGAATTGTGTTCGATTCCTAGATTATCATGTGCTATTGCCCACGCCTTCTACATGGGCCCCGACGACCTGATCCGGATTGTCTAAAATTCTTTCGGCCCTTCAAAAACAACTTAAGGAACAATAGTTACTACCTCACCTTGACTGTTCCTCGTGTTTTGGCGTTTTAGGGCCATTAAACTGGAATTCCATCCGATTCCATATTTTCCTATGCTATAGCCTACAAATTCTGCACGGGCCCGAGCGACCAGACCCGGATCACCTATCATTTTGTCGAACCATCCAAAACAACCTAAGGAACCATATTCACCACCTCACCATGCCTATGACTCGTTATTTGTCATTTTAGGGCAATAAAACTGGAATTTCATCTGATTCCAAGATTTTCTTGTGCTATAGCCTACGCCTTCTACATGGGCTCAGTCGACTGGCACCAGATCACCTAATGTTTTTCCAACCCATTAAAAAGTGACCTAAGGAACAATAGTCATCAACTCACTATGACTGTTACTCATTGTTTGGCATTTTATTGCACTAAAATTGGAATGTTGCCCGATTACCAGATATTTGTGTGCTATAGCCCACGATTTCTGCAAGGGCAGTGGCGACTAAGCTAGGATCGCCAAAATTTTTTTTGGACCTTCAGATACGACCTAAGGAACAATAGTCACTGCCTCGCCATGATCATTACTCATTCTTTGGCATTTTATGGTCATAAAACTATAATTTCACCTTATTACTAGATGTTTATGTGCTACAGCCCACACCTTCAGCATGAGCCTGGGCGACCAAACCGGTAATGCCTCAAATTTTGTTGCAGCATCAAAAACGACCTAAGAAATAATAGTCATTGCATCTCCATGACCGTTACTCGTTATTTGGCATTTTAGGGCCATAAAACTCGAATTCTGATCGATTCCCAAATTTTCGTGTGCTATAGATCACACCTCTACATAGCCACTACCGACCGGACCTGAATCGCCTAAAATTGTTTGGTCATAAAAAATGACCTAAGGAACAATAGTCACTGCCTTGTAATGATCGTTACTCTATTTGGCATTTTACTTGTCATAGAACTAGAATTCCGTTCGATTCCTAGATTTTCGTATGTTATTGCCCACGCATTTTGCATGGGCCCAAGCGACCGGATCTGGATAGCCCAAAATTTTATCGGCCCCTCAAAATTGACATAAGGAACAATATTCACTACCTCACCTTGATCGTTCCTCATATTTTGGCATTTTAGAGCCATTAAATTGGAATTCCGCACGATTTCAAAATTTTTGTGTGCTATAGCCCACACATTCTGCTTGGACCCGAGCGACCGAACCCAGATCGTTTAAAATATTCCTAGACCATCAAAACGATCTAAGGAACAATAGTCACTACGTCGCCATGACTATTATTCGTTATTTGACATTTTAGGGCCATAAAACAGGAATTCCGTTCGATTCCCAGATTTTTGTGTGCTATCCACGCCTTCTACTAGGTTTGGGCGACCGGTACTGGATCACCTACAGTTTTATCAACCCATCAAATATGCCCCAAGGAAGAATAGTCACCGCCTCGCCATGACCATTACTCGTTTTTGGCAGTTTATGGTTGTAACATTGGAATTTCGCCTGATTCCTAGATTTTAGTGTGCTATAGCCCACGCCTTGGGCAAGGGCCTGGGCAACCGGACCCTGATTGCCTAATATTTTGTCGGACAATTAAAAATAACCTAAGGAACAATATTCATCGCCTCGCCATGGTCATTACTCGTTATTTGGCATTTTAAAGTCATAAAACTGGAAATCCGTTCAATTCTCAGATTTTCATGTGTTATTGCACATGCCTTCTATATGGGCCTGGACAACAAGACGTGGACCACCTTAAATTTTTTCGGACCATCAAAAAAGACATAAGGAACAATAGTCACCGCCTCGCCTTGACCATTGCTCATTTTTTGGCATTTTAGGGCCATAAAATTGGAATATCACCCGATTACCGGATTTTCGAGCGATATAACCTAGGCCTTCTGTATGGGCCTGGGCAACCAAGCCCGGCACACCTTAATCTTTTCTGCACCATCACAAATGATTTAAGGAATAATAGTCAATGCATCGCTATAACCGTTCCTCGTTATTTGGCATATTAGGGCCATAAAACTGGAATTCCGATCGATTCCTAGATTTTTGTGTGCTATATATAGCCCACGCCTCTGCATGGGCACATGCGACCGGACCTGAATCGCCTAAACTTTTGTCAGACTATCAAAAATAACCTAAGGAACAATAGTCACCGCCTCGCAAAGAATGTTATTCATTATTTTGCATTTTAGCGCTAAAAACATCAATTATGTTCTGCACTGGCCCATGCCTTCTGCATGGACCTGGCGACCGGAACCGGATAACCTAAAATTTGTCAAACCATCAAAAATAGCCTAAGGAACAATAGTCACCACCTCGCCATTACTGTTACTCAGTTTGTGGCATTTTATGGCTGCCAAATTATATTTTTGCCCAATTCCTAGATTGTTCTGTATTATAGCCCACTCCTTCTGCAAGGGCGTGGGCAACCGGAGCCGGATTGCCTAACATTTTGCCAAACCTTCAAAAACGACTTTAGGAACAATAGTCACCACCTCACAATGATCATTACTCATTATTTGGCATTTTAAAGTCATAATATTGGAATTCTGTTTTATTCCCCGATTTTCGTGTGCTATTATTGCCCAACCTTCTGTATGGGCTCGGGAGACCTGACCTGTACCGCCTTAAATTTTTCCGGCCATTCAAAAATGACATTAGGGACAATAGTCACTCCATCGCCTTAATTGTTCCTCCTTTTTGGCATTTTAGGGCCATTAAACTAGAATTCTGCCCGATTCCCAAATTTTCCTGCGCTATAGCCCACACATTCTAAATGGGCCAGAGCGATCAAACCTTGATCGCCTAAAATTTTCCAAACCATAAAAAACGACCTAAAGAACAATAGTCACCGCCTTGCCATGACTATTACTCATATTAGGCATTTTAGGGCCATAAAACTGAAATTTCGTCTCAGTCTTAGATTTTTGTGTGCTATAGCCCATGTCTTCTATATAGGCTCGAGCGACCGGCACCGAATCACCTAAGTGTTTTCCAACTCATCAAAAATGACCTAAGGAATAATAGTCACAGCATCACCTTGACAATTCCTCATTTTTGGGCTTTTTGGACCATTAAACAGGAATTCTGCCCGATTCTCACATTTTCGTGTGCTATATCCCACACATCCCCCATGGGCCTGAGCGACCAGACCCGGATCGCCAATAATTTTACCCGACAATCAAAAACAATCTAAGCAACAATAGTCACCGCCTCTCCATGACCATAACTCATTAAGTTGGAATTCTGTCTAATTCCAAGATTTTCGTGTGCCGTAGCCCACGCCTTTTCCATGGGGTTGGGCGACCAGCACCAGATCACCTAATGTTTTTCCAACACATTAAAATGACCTAAGAAACAATAGTTACTGCCTCTCCATAACCGTTACTCATCAATTCCGTCTGATTCCAAATTTTCATGTGCTATAGCCTACGCCTTCTGGAAGGGCCTTGGCAACGGGAACCGAATCGCCTAAAACTTTGTTGGACCATCAAAATCAACCTAAGGAACAATATCCACCATTTCCCCATGATCATTACTCGTTATTTGTCCTTTTAAATTCATAAAACTCGAATTCCGTTCGATTCCCAGATTTTCGTGTGCGCCCATGCCTTCCGTATATGCCTGGGCGACCGGACTTGGACTGCAGCAAATTTTGTCGGACCTTCAGAAAAAACATAAGGAACAATATTAACCGCCTCGCCTTTACGGTTCCTCATTTATTAGTGTTTTAGGGCTATAAAATTGGAATTCCGTCCGATTACCGAATTTTTATGCGCTATAGCCCACGACTTCGGCATGGGCCCGGGCAACCGGACCCGGACCGCCTCAAACTTTTCTGCACCATCATAAAAGACCTAAGGAATAATATTCATTGAATTTCCATGATCTTTACTCATTATTTGGCATTTTAGGGGCATAAAAAGAGAATTGCAACCGATTCTAAGATTTTCGTGTGCTATAGCCCACGCCTCGGCATGGGTACATGCAACTAGACCCGAATCTCCTAAAATTTTGGCGGACCATAAACAACAACCTAAGGAACAATATTCACTGTCTCACCATGATCATTACTCGTTATTTGGAATTTTAGGGTCATCAAACAGGAAGTAAGTTCGGTTCCCAGATTTTCGTGTGCTATTTCACACGCCTTCTGCATGGGCCCTGACGATCGGACCTGTATCACCTAAAATTTTACCGGACCTTCAAAACTTATGTAAGGAACAATCGTCACAGCCTCACCTTAACGGTTCCTCATTATTGGCATTTTAGGACCATTAAACTGGAATTCCGCATGATTCCCAAATATTCGTGTGCTATAGCCCACACATTCTGCATGGGCCTGAGCGACCGGACCCCGATCTCGAATAAGTTTTTCGGAACATCACAAAATGACCTATGGAACAATAGTCACTGCCTCTCCATGACTATTACTCATTATTTGGTATTTTAAGGCCACAAAACTGGAATTTCGTCTAATTCCTATAATTTTGTGTGCTATAGTCCACGCCTTCTACATGGGCTCGGGCGACCGGCACCGGATCACCTAAAATCTTTTCGGTTCATCAAAAATTTCTTGAGGAACAATATTCATCGCTTCGCCTTACCATTTCTCATTTTTTGGCATTTTAGGGTAATAAAAATGGAGTTCCGCCCGATTCCAAAACTTTCGTGTCCTATAGCCCACGTCTCTTTATGGGCCCAGGCGACTAGACCTAGAAAGCTTTAAATTTTGCTGGACTATCAAAAACGACCTAAGAAACAATAGTCACTGAATCTCCATGACCATTCCTTGTTTGTTTTGAAGTATTAGGGCCATAAAACTGGAATTTCGCATGCTTCCCAAATTTTTATGTGTTAAAACCCACACCTCTACACGGGCACGGGTGTCTGGACCTAAATCCCTAAAATTTTGCCGACCCATCAAATATGATCTTAGGAACAATATTCTCCTCCTCGCCATAACCATTACTCGTTTTTCGTCATTTTAGGGCCATAAAACTAGAATGCTTCCCAATTCCCAGATGTTCGTGTGCAATAGCCCATGCCATCTACATGGGCTAGATCGACCGTACCTAGATCGCCTAAAATATTTTGACCCCTCAAAAATGACCCAAGGAACAACAGTCACCACCTCGTCTTGACCGTTCCTCATTTTTTGGCATTCTGTTCGATTTCCAGATTTTCGTACGCTATAGCCCACGCCTTATGCATGGACCCGGGCGACCGGACCCAGAACGCCTTAAACTTTGCTGCACCACCAAAAACAACATAAGAAATAGTAGTCATTGCATTGTCATAACCGGTACTCGTTATTTGGCATTTTAGGGCCATAAAATTGGAATTCTGCCCGATTTACTAATTTTCATGTGCTATAGCCCACACCTTCTACATGGGCTTAAGCGACCGGCACAGGATCACCTAAATTTTTCCAACACATCAAAAATGACCTAAGTAACAATAGTCACTGCCTCGCCTTGACCGTTACTCATTTGTTTGCATTTTATGGCTGTAAAATTAGAATTTCGCCTGATTCCTATATGTTTGTGTGCTATAGCCCACGCCTTCTGAAAGGGACTAGGCAACCGGACACATATCACTTAATATTTTGCCGAACTAACAAAAATTACTTAAGGAAAAATATCACCGCCTCACCTTGACCGTTCCTTATTTTTGGGCGTTTCCGAGCCATTAAACTGGAATTTCGCCCGATTCCCAGATTTTCATATGGTATAGCCCACACATTCTACATGCGATGGAGCGACCGGATCCGGATCGCCTATCATTTTACCGGACAATCCAAAATGACCTCATGAACACTTGTCACTACCTAGCCATGACCACTACTCATTATTTGGCATTTTAGGGCCATAAAATTGGAATTTCGTCCAATTCCCAAATTTTTGTGTACTATTGCCCACGCCTTCTACAAGGGCATGGGCGACCGGCACCGGTTCTCCTAAAGTTTTTATAAATCATCAAAGATGACCTAAGCAACAATAGTCACCGCCTCTCCATGACCGTTACTTATTTTTTGGCATTTTATTGTAGTAAAATTTGAATTTCGCCTAATTCCTAGATTTTCGTGTGTTAAAACCCATGCCTTCTGTAAGGGCTTGGGCAACCGGACCCGGATAGCCTAAAATTTTATCGGACCATAAAAAATGACCTAACACACAATATTCACCGCCTCGCCATGATCGTTACTCGTTATTTGGAATTTTAAGGTCATATAACTTGAATTTCGTTCGATTCCCAGATTTTTGTGTGCTATTTCCCACACCTTCTGCAGGGCCCGGACGATCGGACCCAGATCACCTAAAATTTTGCCGTCCAATCAAAAATAATGAAAAATAGTCACATCCTCACCTTGATTGTTCCTCGTGTTTGGTATTTTTGGGCCATCAAACTAGAATTACGCCTGATTCGCAGATTTTTGTATGCTATAAGCCCGCACATTCTGCTTGGGCCCAAGCGACTAACACTGATCGCCTATATTTTTGCCAGACCTTCTAAAACGAAATAAGGAAGAATAGTCACCACTTGACTATGACTATTACTCGTTATTTTGCATTTTAGGGCTATAAAACTGGAATTCCGTTAGATTCCTAGATTTTCGTATGCTATGGCCCACGCCTTCTACATGGGCTCGGGTGACTGGCACCGGATCACCTAATGTTTTGCCGGCACATAAAAAATAATTTGAGAAACAATAGTCACCGCCTCGCCTTACCGTTTCTCATTTTGTAGCAATTTAGTGTCATAGAACTGGAGTTCCACTCGATTCCCAAATTTTCATGTCTTATAGCCCACGCCTCTATATGGGCCTAGGAGACTGGACTTGGAAAGCCTTAAATTTTGCCAGACCATAAAAAATGACCTAAGATACAATAGTCACCACCTCTCCATGATCGTTCCTTGTTTTATGGAGTTTTAGGGCCATAATACTTGAATTTGCCTAATTCCCAGATTTTCATGTGCTATAGCCCACGCCTCTACGTGTGCACGGTGACTGGACCTGAATCCCTAAAATTTTCTGGACCATCAAAAAGTACCTATGACATAATAGTCACTACCTCGAAATGAACATTATTCAATTTTTTGCATTTTAGGGTCATATAATTGGAATTTCGTTCAATTCCTAGATTTTCATGTGCTATTGCCCACACCTTTTGCATGGGCCCGGGTTACCAGAACCAAATCACCTTAAATTTTTCCGGACCATCAATAACGACCTAAGGAACAATAGTCACCACCTCAACTTGGACTGTTCCTTATTATTTTCTATTTAAGGGCCATAAAAGTATAATTCTGCCCGATTCCCAGATTTTCGTGTACTATAACCAACGACTTCTGCATGGGCTTGTGCGATCAGACACGGATCACCTAAAATTTTGCCAGACCATCAAAATCAACCCAAGGAACAATTTCCACTGCCTCACCAAGAACGCTACTCATTTTCTTGGCGTTTTAGGGACATAAAACAAGAATTCTACCTGATTCCCATATTATTGTGTGCTATAGCTCACGCCTACTGTATGGGCCTTGGCGACCAAACCCAGATCGCCTAACAATTTTCCTGCACATAAAACATGACCTAAGGAACAATAGTCATTGCCTGGGCGACCGGACCGGTTCGTCAAAAATGACATAAGAAACAATAGTCAACGCCTCGTCGTGACTGCTCTTCATTTGTTTGCATTTTATTGCAGTAAAATTAGAATTTCGACCTTTTTCATTTGCTATAGCGCACACCTTTTGCAAGGGTCTGGGAACCTGGACCCGGATCGCCTAAACTTTTGCCGGACCTTCAGAAAATACATAACGTGCTATAGTCACTGCTTCGCCTTGACCGTTCCTTATGGTTTGGCAATATAGGCCCATAAAACTAGAATTCTGCAGAATTACTAGATTTTCTTGCGCTATAGCCCACGCCTTCTGCATGGGCCCGGTTGACCGTAACCGGATCGCCCCAAACTTTGCTACACCATCAGAAATGACCTAAGTAATAATAGTCATTGCATGGCCATGACAGTTACTCATTATTTGGCATTTTAGGGCCATAACACTGGAATTCCATTTGATTCCCAGATTTTCGTGTGCGCCCACACCTTCTGCATGGGCCCGGACGATCGGACCCAGATCACCTAAAATTTTGTCGGCCATTGAAAAATAATATAATGAATAATAGTCACAGCCTCACCTTGATTGTTCCTCGTTTTTGGCATTTTTGGGCCATCAAACTAGAATTCCGCCTGATTCGACGATTTTTGTGTGCTATAAGCCCACATCGCCTATATTTTTACCATACCATCTATAACTAAATAAGGAACAATAATGACGTCTTGTCTATGACTATTACTCGTTATTTGGCATTTTAGGGCTATAAAACTGGAATTCTGTCAGATTCCTAGATTTTCGTATGCTATGGCCCACCCCTTCTACATGGGCTCGGGCGACCGGCACCGGATCACCTAAAGTTTTGCCGGAACATCAAAAATAATCTGAGAAACAATAATCACTGCCTCGCCTTACCGTTTCTCATTCTTTTAGCAATTTAGTGTCATAGAACTAGAGTTCCACTCGATTCCCAAATATTCGTGTCCTATAGCCCACGTTCTCTATATGGGCCCAGGAGACTGGACTTGGAAAGCCTTAAATTTTGCCATACAATAACAAACTACCTAAGAAAAATTAGTCACAACCTCTCCATGACCGTTCCTTATTTTATGGAGTATTAGGGCCATAATACTTGAATTTCGCCTGATTCCCAGAGTTTTATGCGCTATAGCCCATGCCTCTACGTGAGCACGGGTGACTGGACCTGAATCCCGAAAATTTTCTAGCCCATCGAAAACTATCTAAGGAACAATAGTCACTACCTCGCCATGACTGTTATTTATGTTTTGGCGTTTAAGGGTCGTAAAACAGGAATTTCGCCCGATTCTCAAATTATCATGTACTATAACCCACGTCTTCAGCATTGGCCCAAGCGACCAGACCTGGATCGCCTAAAACTTTGCCTGCCTATCAACAATGACCTAAGAAATAATAGTTACAACCTAATCATTATTGTTCCTTGTTTTATGGCATTTAAGGACATAAAACTGGAATTTTGCCTGATTCCCTAATTTTTGTGTATTATAGCCCACGCCTTCCACATGGGGCCCAGGCGATCCCCGATCGCCTACAATTTTACCGGCCGATCAAAAATGACTTAATGAAAGATATTCATCGTCTCTCCATGGCCGTTACTCGTTCTTTGGCGTTTTAGGGCCATAAAGCTAGAATTTTGTCCGATTCAAAGCTTTTCGGGTACTATAGCCAACGCCTTATGCATGGGCCAGGGCGACCGGACCCGGATTGCCTAAAATTTAGTTAGACCATCAAAATCAACCTATGGAACAATAGTCACCGGCACTCCACGACTGTTCCTCGTGTTTTGGCATTTTCCGGCCAAAAGATAAAATTTTGTCTGATTCCCAAATTTGTGTGTGCTATAGCCCACACCTTATGCATGGGTATGAACAACCGGAATCGGATCACCTAAATATTTTTCCAGCCCATCCAAAATGACCTAAGGAACAACATCACCGCCTCACTTCGATCATTCCTCATGTTTTGACGTTTTAGGACCATAAAATTGGAATTTTGCCCAATTCAAAGATTTTCATGTGCTATAGTCTACGCCTTCTGCATGGGCCCGGGCGACCGGACCCCGAATGCCTCAAATTTTATCGTATCACCAGAAATGACCTAAGGAACACAAGTTGTTGCCTTTCCATGACTGTTACTCATTATTTCGCATTTTAGGGTCATAAAATTGGAATTCTAACTGATTCTCAGATTTTCGTGTGCTATTATAGCCCACATCTCTACATGGGTCCGAACAACCGGACTCGGATAACCTAAAATTTTGCCAGCCCTTCAAAAATTTCCTAAGGAACAATATTAGTGCCTCACCCTTATCATTCCTCATTTGTTGACATTTTAGGGCCATAACATTGGAATTGCACCTGATTCCCCAATTTCCTTGTGCTATAGCCTACGCCTTATGCATGGGCCCGAGCGACCGGACCCCAAACACCTCAAATTTCGTCATACCATCAGAAACGCCTTAAGGATTAAAATTCATTTCCTCTCCATGACTATTACTCATTATTTTGCATTTTAGGGTCATAAAATTGGCATTCTGACTAATTCAGATTTTAGTGTGTTATAGCCCACACCTCTACATGGGCATGCACGACCGGACGCGAATCACCTAAAAATTTTCCGGCCCATCAAAACCAACTTACAAAACAATAGTCACTGCCTCGCCATGACCTTTACTCGTGTTTGGCATTTTAGGGCCATAAAACTGGAATTCTACCCGATTCTCAAATTTTCGTGTGCTACCCACGCCTTCTGGATAGGCCTAGGCGATCAGACACGGATCACCTAAAAATATTCGGTCCCTAAAAATGACCTAAGGAAAAATAGTTACCGCCTCTCCATGACCGTTACTCATATTTTGGTGTTTTAGGGCCATAAATGTGAATTCCACCCGATTTCCAGATTTTTGTGTGCTATAGCCCACGCTTTCTGCATAAACCTGGGCGACCGAACCAGATTGCCTAAAAATTTTTCGGACCATCAAAAATGACCTAAGGGACAATATTCACCGCCTCAACATGACCGTTACTCATTTTTCGACGTTTTAAGGCCGTAAAACTAGAATTTCGCCTTATTCCCTGATTTTGGTGTGCTATAACCCATGCCTTCTACATGGGCTCGGGCAATCGGATGAAGATCGCGTTAAAACTTTGACGGGCCATCAAAAACTACCCAGTGAATAATAGTCACCACCTCTCCATGACTGTTCCTCTGTTTTTGGCATTTTAGGGCCATAAAGCTAGATTCCGCCTGATTCCCAAATTTTCTTGTGCTATAGCCCATGCCTTCTGCATGGATCCCGGCGACCGGACCCGGATTAATTTGAAGTTAGCCGACACATCACAAATGACATAAGGAACAATAGTCACCACTTCACCTTGATCGTTCGTCATTGTTTGGCGTTTTAGGGCCATAAAATTGGTATTCCGCCCGATTCCCAGATTTTCGTGTGTTATAGCCCACACATTTTCGTGTGTTATAGCCCACATCACCATGACTATTACTCGTTATTATGCATGTTAGGGCCATAAAACTAGAATTATGTCTGATTCCCAAATGTTCCGTGTGCTATAGCCCACGTCTTCTGCATGGGCTCGGGCGACCGACATCCGATCACCTAAAGTTTTTCCAGTCCATAAAAATTAACCTAAGGAACAATAGTCACCGCCTTCCCATAACTATTACTTCTTTTTGGCATTTTATGGCTATAAAATTGGAATTTCGTCTGATTTCCATATTTCGTGTGCTATAGCCCACATCTTCTACATGGGCTCAGGCGAACGACACCGATTCCCATATTTCGTGTGCTATAGCCCACACTTTCTACATGGGCTCAGGAGAACGACACCAGTTCACCTAAAGTTTTTACAACCTATCAAAAACGAACTAACCAAAAATATTCACCTCCTCGCCATGACCGTTACTTATTTTTAGCATTTTAGGGCCATAAAATCAGAATTCCGCCCGATTGCCATATTTTCGTGCGCTATAGCCCACGCCTTCTGCATGGACCCGGGAGACCGGACCCGGAATGCCTCAATTTTTTCTACACCATCAAAAACAACCTAATTATTAATAATCATTGCATCTCCATGACCGTTACTCATTATTTGGCATTTTAGAGCCATAAAACTGGAATTCCGATCGATTGTTAGATTTTCTTATGCTATAGCCCACGCCTCTACATGGGCAAGGGCAACCGAACCCTAATCACCTAAAATTTTGCCGAACCACAAAAACGACCGAAGGAACAATAGTCACTGCCTCGCAATGATCGTTATTCGTTTTTTGGCATTTTAGGATTATAAAACTGGAATTCCGTTCGATTCCCAGATTTTCGTGTGCTATTGCCCACACCTTCTGCATAGGCCCGGGCGACCGGACCCGAATCACCTAAAAGTTTTCCGGCCCTTCAAACACGGCATAAGGAACAATAGTCACCGCCTCGACTTTGACCGTTTCTTTTTTTTTGGCGTTTAAGGGCCATAAAACTAAAATTCCGTTCGATTCCGAGATTTTCATATGCTATAACCCACGTCTTCTGCATGGGCCTGTGAGATCGGACCCGGATCGCCTAACATTTTTCCAGTCCATAATAATGACCTAAGGCAGAATTGTCATCGCCTCACCATAACCGCTACTCGTCATTTGGCATTTTAGGGCCATAAAACTAGAATTTCGCCTGATTCACAAATGTTCGTGTGCTACCCATGCCTTCTGCATAGGCCCAGGCGATCGGACATGGATCACCTAAAATTTTGTTGGTCCATCCAAAACAAACTAAGGAAAAATAGACATCGCCTCGTCATTACCGTTACTCATGTTTTGGTGTTTTTGGGCCTTGAAATTTGAATTCCATCAGATTCTAAGATTTCCATGTGTTATAGCCCACACCTTCAGCATGGGCCCCGGCGACCAAACCAGATTGCCTAAAACCTTTTCGGACCATCAAAAATGACCTAAGGAATAATATACACCGCCTTGACATGACCGTTCCTCGTTATTTGGCATTTTAAGTCCGTAAAACTAGAATTTTGCCCGATTCCCAGATTTTGGTGTGTTATAACCCATGCCTTCTACATGGGCCCGGGCGATCGGACGCAGATCGCATTACAATTTTGCCGGGCCATCAGAAATGACCCAAGAAACAATTGTCACCACCTCTTCATGACCGTTCCTCAGTATTTTGGCATTTTAGGGCCATACAACTAGAATTCCGCCTGATTCCCAAAATTTCTTATGCTATAGCCCATGCCTTCTACCTAGGTTCGATCGACCGGGCCTGGATCGCCTACACTTTTGCCATACCCTCAAAAATGACGTAAGGAATAACAGTCACCGCCTCGCCTGACCGTTCCTCATTTTTTGGCATTCTACCAGATTTTTTGATTTTCGTGTGTTATAACCCACGCCGTCCACATGGGCCCAAATGACCGAAACCGAATCGCCAAAAAAAATTTTGGACCATCAAAAAACACAAAAGGAATAATAGTCACCGCCTCACCATGAACATTACTCGTTATTTGGCATTGTATATCCATAAAACTGAAATTCCGTTTGATTCACATATATTCGTGTGTATAGCCCATCCTTCTACATCGCTCGGTCGACCGAACGCGGATTGCCTAAAAACATTTTGGCCCATAAAAATGACCTAAGGAACAAATGTCAACGCTTCACCTTGACCGTTCCGAATATTTTGGAATTTTAGGGCCATAAAACTAGAGTTTCGCCCTATTCGTAGATATTCATGTGCATAGCCCACGCCTTTTATATAGGCTCGGGCGACCAGACCCAAATCGCCTAAACGTTTATCGGACCATCAAAAACAACCAAAGGAACAACAATCATCACCTCGCCCTAATCATTCCTCATGTTTTGGCATGTTAGGGCCATAATAATTTGCCGGCATATGAAAAACGACCTAAGGAACAACAATCACCGACTAACTTTACTATTTCTTATTTTTTGGCATTTTAGGGCCATAAATGTAGAGTTACGCCTGATTCCCAGATATTCGTGTGCTATAGCCCATGCCTCTGTAAGGACTACGGCCACTGAGCCCCGAAAGCCTTAAATTTTGAAGGACCATCCGAAACGACATAAGGAACAATAGTCACTGCCTCGCCATGACCGTTCCTTATTTTATGGCATTTTAGGGTCATAATACTCATATTCTGCCTGATTCCTAGACTTTCGTGCACTATAGCCCATGCCTTTTGTATGGGCTTGGCGACTGGACCCGAATCGCATAAGATTTAGCTGGCCCATCAAAAATGATCTGAGGAACAATAGTCACCGCATCACAACGACCGTTTCTCATTTTGTGACGTTTTAGGGCCATAAAACTGCATTCCACCCGATTCTCAAATTTTCGTGTGCTATATACCAAGCATTCTGCAATGTCCCGGGCGACTAGAATTGGATCGCCAAAAATTTTGTCAGTACATCAAAAATGACCAAATGAATAATAGTCACTGCATCTCCATGATCGTTCCTCATTTTTTGGTGTTTTAAAAACATTAAACTGGAATTCCGCCTGATTCCCAGATTTTTGTCTGCTATAACCCATACATTCTGCATGGGCCCGTGTGACCGTACCCGGATTGCCTAAATTTTTGCCGACCAATGAAAAAATATAAGGAACAATAGTCAACGCCTCGCCATGACCGTTACTCATATTTGGTGTTTCATGGCCATTAAACTGAAACTTCCCGATTCCCTAATTTTCGTGTGCTATATAGCCCACAACATCTATATGGGCCCGGGCAATTAGACCCGAATCACCTAAAATTTTGGCAGCCCATGAAAAATGATCCAAGGAACAATAGTCACCGCCCGATTCCCTGAATTTTGCTTGATTCTCAGATTTTCGTATGCTATATCCCCCGCCTTCTGCATGGGCTTGTCAATCTGACCGGATCACCTAAAATTTACTCGGACAATCAAAAAGGAACTAAAGAACAATATTCACTATTTTGTCATGTCCGTTCCTCATTTTTGGCATTGTAGGGCCATTAAACTGGAATTCCGCCCTTTTCCCAAATATTTATGTAGCCCACGCCTCAGCATGGGCGTGGGCGACCGGATCCTAATCGCATAACATTTTGTTGGCCCATAAATAACGACCATTGGAACAATATATAGTCATTACATTGCCATGACCATTACTTATTTGTTGGCATTTTAGGGCCATAAAACTGGAATTCTCCCAGATTCCCAAATTTATGTGTGCTATAGCCCACACCTTTTGCGTGGGCCCGGGTGACCGGATCGGATCGCCTAAAATTTTGTTGGACCACCGAATATGACCTAAGGAACAACAGTCACCGCCTCGCCATGATTGTTCCTTAGTTTTTGGCATTTTAAGGCCATAAAACTGGAATTGTGCCTGATTCCCTGATTTTTGTGAGTTATAGCCCACGCCTTCCACAAGGGTCCAGGCAATCCCCGATAGCCTAAATTGTTACGGCCCATAAAAAACAACCTAAGGAAATATAGTCACCATCTCTCCATGGACGTTACTCGTTTTTGGCGTTTTAGGGCCATAAAGCTGGAATTCTTCCCGGAATTTCCACATTTTCGTGTACTGTAGCCCACGCCTTCTGCATGGGCCACGGCGACCGGACATGGATCGCCTAAAATTTTGTCTGACCGTCAAAGCTGACCTAAGGAACAATAGTTACCACCTCACCTTGTTCATCCCTCATGTTTTAGTGTTTTAGAGACATAAAATTTGGAATTCCACCCGATTCCAAGATTTTCGTGTGTTATAGCCTATGCTTTCTGCATGGGCCCGAGCGACCGGACACAGAATGCCTCAATTTTTGCCACACCATCAAGAACGACCTAAGGAATAATAGTCAGTGCCTCTCCACATCCGTTACTCTTGGTTTTGCATTTTAGGGCCATAAAATTGGAATTCTAACTGATTCTTAGATTTTCGTGTGCTATAGCCCACACCTCTGCATGGGCATGGGCAACCGGACCCGAATCGCCTAATATTTTACTGTCCCATCAAAAACAACCTAAGGAACAATAGTCACTACCTCTCCAGGACCGCTACTCGTCTTTTGGCATTTTAGGGCCATAAAATTAGATATCTACCAGATTCTCGAATTTTCATGGGCTACCCACACCTTCTGCCTAAGCCCAGGCGATCAGACACAGATCACCTAAAATTTTGCCGGTCCATCAAAAATGACCTAAGGAAAAATATTCACCGTCTCGTCATTACTGTTACTCATTCTTTGGTGTTTTGGGGCCTTAAAATTTGAATTCCACCTGATTCCCAGATTTTCGTGTCTTATAGCTCACACCTTCAGCATGGGCCCGGGCGACCAAACCGGATCGCCTAAAATTTTGTCGGACCATAAAAAATGACCTAACGAACAATATTCACCGCCTCGACATGATCGTTCCTCGTTTTTGGCATTTTAAGGTCGTAAAACTAGAATTCCGCTCAATTCCCAGATTTTGTTGTGCTATAACACATGCCTTCTACATGGGCCCGGGCGATCCGACGCAGATCTCCTTTAATGTTTTTCAGGACATCAAAAACGACCCAAGGAATAATCATCACCACCTCTCCATGACCGTTCCTCATGTTTTGTCCTTTTAGGGCCATAAAACTAAAATTCTGCCTGATTTCCAAATTTTCTTGTGCTATAGCCCAAGCCTTCTACATGGGTCTGGGCAACCAAACCCGGATCGACTTGAATTTAGCCGGTGCATCAAAACCACCGTTGAAACAATAGTAACCAACTCGACATGACCGTTACTCATGTTTTGGCATTTTAGAGCCATAAAACTGGAATTCCGTTTGATTCCCAGATTTTTGTGTGCTATTGCCCACACCTTTTGCATAGGCACGGGCGACCAGACCCGCATCGTGTAAAAATGTTTGCCCATAAAAAATGACCTAAGGAACAATAGTCATTGCCTCTCCATGACCTTTACTCGTTGTTTGGTATATTTAGGGCCATAAAACTAGAATTCCATCTAATTCCCTGATTTTCGTGTACTATACACTATGCATTCAACTTGAGCTCAGGCGACTAGCCCTAGATAGCCTAAATTTTTCCTGCCAATCAAATCTGACCGAAGGAACAATAGTAACCGCTTCTCCGTGACCGTTACTCATTATTTGGCATTTTAGAGCCAAAGGAATTTCGTCTGATTCCCAGATTTTCGTGTGCTATAGCCCAAACCTTCTATATGGGCTCGGGTGACCGGTATCGGATCGCCTAAATTTTTGCCGATCCATAAAAATGACCTAAGAAACAATAGTCACCGCCTCATCGTGATCGTTACTCATTATTTGGCATTTTACGGCCAAAAAATGGAATTTCATCCTATTCCCAGATTTGCGTGTGCTATAGCCCAGTCTTCTTCATGGCCCCGAACGACCGGATCAGGATCGCCTGAACTTTTGTCGGACCATCCAAAATGAGCTATGGATTAATAGTTAGCGCCTCGCCCTGGGCGTTTCTTATTTTTGGCATTTTAGGACCACAAAACTGGAATTTTGTCCAATTTCCTGATTTCCGTGTGATATAGCCCACAACATTTGCATGGGGCCGGGCGATAGGACGCATATAGCCTAAAAATTTTCTTGCCCATCAAAAACGATCTAAGGAACAATAGTCACTGCCTCACCATGATCGTTATTCATATTTTGGCATATAAGGGCCATAAAATAGGAATTTCACCCGATTCTCACATTATCATGTACTATAGCCCACGTCATTAGCATGGGCCCAAGAGACAAGACCTGGATCGCCTAAAATTTTGCCTGCCCATCAAAAACGACCTAAGAAACAATAGTTACTACCTCATCATGACCGATACTCATTTTTTGGCGTGTTAGGGCTAAAATTGGAATTTTACTTGATTCCCTGATTTTGGTGTGCGATAGCCCACGCCTTCTGCATGGGCCCGGTCAACCAAACCCGGATCCCCTAAAATTTACACGGCCCATCAAAAACTAACTAAGAAACAATAGTTACTACCTCATCATGACCGATACTCATTTTTTGGCGTGTTAGGGCTAAAATTGGAATTTTACTTGATTCCCTGATTTTGGTGTGCGATAGCCCACGCCTTCTGCATGGGCCCGGTCAACCAAACCCGGATCCCCTAAAATTTACACGGCCCATCAAAAACTAACTAAGAAACAATAGTTACTACCTCATCATGACCGATACTCATTTTTTGGCGTGTTAGGGCTAAAATTGGAATTTTACTTGATTCCCTGATTTTGGTGTGCGATAGCCCACGCCTTCTGCATGGGCCCGGTCAACCAAACCCGGATCCCCTAAAATTTACACGGCCCATCAAAAACTAACTAAGAAACAATAGTTACTACCTCATCATGACCGATACTCATTTTTTGGCGTGTTAGGGCTAAAATTGGAATTTTACTTGATTCCCTGATTTTGGTGTGCGATAGCCCACGCCTTCTGCATGGGCCCGGTCAACCAAACCCGGATCCCCTAAAATTTACACGGCCCATCAAAAACTAACTAAGAAACAATAGTTACTACCTCATCATGACCGATACTCATTTTTTGGCGTGTTAGGGCTAAAATTGGAATTTTACTTGATTCCCTGATTTTGGTGTGCGATAGCCCACGCCTTCTGCATGGGCCCGGTCAACCAAACCCGGATCCCCTAAAATTTACACGGCCCATCAAAAACTAACTAAGAAACAATAGTTACTACCTCATCATGACCGATACTCATTTTTTGGCGTGTTAGGGCTAAAATTGGAATTTTACTTGATTCCCTGATTTTGGTGTGCGATAGCCCACGCCTTCTGCATGGGCCCGGTCAACCAAACCCGGATCCCCTAAAATTTACACGGCCCATCAAAAACTAACTAAGAAACAATAGTTACTACCTCATCATGACCGATACTCATTTTTTGGCGTGTTAGGGCTAAAATTGGAATTTTACTTGATTCCCTGATTTTGGTGTGCGATAGCCCACGCCTTCTGCATGGGCCCGGTCAACCAAACCCGGATCCCCTAAAATTTACACGGCCCATCAAAAACTAACTAAGAAACAATAGTCATTGCTTCATCATGTTCGTTCCTTATTTTCTGGCATTTAAGGGCCATTAAACAAGAATTCCGCCAAATTCTGAGATATTTATGTAGCCCTCGCCTTGGCGTGCGCAGGGACGACCGTGCCCTAATCGCCTAAAAATTTTACGGCCCATCAATAATGACCTTCTTAACAATAGTGATCATCTCGCCATGACCGTTACTTATTTTTGGCATTTTAGGGCCATAAAACTAGAATTCTCTCTGATTCCCAAATTTTCGTGTCCTATAGTCCACCCTTTTTCATGGGCCTGGGTGACCGGACAGGATCGCCTATAATTTTGTCGGACCATCAAATATGACCTAAGGAACAATAGCCACTCGCCGTGACTGTTCCTTATTTTATGGCATTTTAAGGCCATAAAGCTGGAATTCTTCTTGACTTCCTAATTTTCGTGTGATATAGCCCACGCCTTTAACAGGGGCCTAGGCGAACCCCGATCGTCTAACATTATTCCAACCCATCAAAAACGGCTTAAGGAAAGATAGTCATCATCTCTCCATGTCCGTTACTCATTCTTTGGCGTTTTAGGGACATAAATATGGAATTTTGCCCGATTCCCAGATTTTGGTATACTATAGCCCACGCCTTCTGCATGGGCCCGGACAACCGGACCTAGATCGCCTAAAATTTTGTCCTACCATAAACAAATGACATAAGGAACAATAGTCACCGGCCCTCCATGAATGTTCCTCATTTTTTGGCATTTTAGGGCCAGAAAATAGAATTTCTCCCGACTCCCAAAAAATCGTGTGCTATAGCCCACATCTTTTGCGTGGGTTCGAACAACCAAACTCGGATCACCTAAAATTTTGCCAACCCATCAAAAAAGCCCTAAGGAACAATATCACCACCTCACCTAGATCATTTCTCATTTTTTGATGTTTTAGGGCCATAAAATTAGAATTCTGTCCGAGTCCTAGATTTCCATGTGCTATAGTCCACGCCTTCTGCATGGGCTCGAGCGACCGGACCCGGAATGCCTCAAATTTTTCGGTACCATCAGAAACGACCTAAGGAACAAAAGTCACTGCCTCTCCATGATCGTTACTCATTATTTCGCATTTAGGGTCATAAAATTGGAATTCTGATTGATTTTTAGATTTTCGTGTGCTATAGCCCACACCTCTACATGGGCATGGGCGATAACAAAATACCTAAGGAACAATAGTCATTGTCTCTCCATGACCTTTACTCGGTTTTTGGCATTTTAGGTCCATAAAACTGAAATTCTGCCCGATGGTTATATTTTCGTGTGCTACCCACGCCTTCTGCCTAGGCCCAGACGATTGGACACAGATCGCCTAAAATTTTGTCGGTCCCTACAAAATGACCTAAGGAAAAATAGTCACCGCCTCGCCATATTCGGTACTTATGTTTTGGTGTTTTAGGGCCTTACAATTTGAATTCCGCCCGTTTCCCAGATTTTGTGGGCTAGCCTTCTACATCTTCCTGGGCTACCAAACCGGATCACCTAAAATTTTGTCAGACCATAAAAAATGACCTAAAGAACAATATTCACTGTCTCGACAACACTGTTCCTCATTTTTTGGCGTTTGAAGGCTGTAAAACTAGAATTTTGCCCGATTCATTATTTTGGTGTGCTATAACCCATGCCATCTACATTGGCACGGGCGATCAGACGTGGATCGCCTTACAATTTTGACAGGCCATCAAAAACTACCCAATGAACAGTAGTCACCACCTCTCCATGACCGTTCCTCATTTTTAGGCATTTTAGGGCCATAAAATTAGAATTCCGCCTAATACCCAAATTTTCTTATACTATAGCCCATACCTTCAGCATGGGTCTGGGCAACCAAACTCGGGTCAACTTGAATTTAACTGGAACATCAAAATGACCATTGAAACAATAGTCACTACCTCGACATCACCGCTACTCATTTTTGGCGTTTTAGGGTCATAATACTGGAATTCCGCTCGATTCCCAGGTTTTTGTGTGCTATTGTCCACGCCTTCTGCATAGTCCTTATAGAACAAACCTGCATTGTCTAAAATTTTTGGCCCATCAAAATTTACCTAAGGAGCATTAGTCACCGCCTCGCCATGAGCGTTACCCATTTGTTTGTTTATTAGGGGAATAAAACTCGAAATTTGCCTGATTCCCAGACTTTCGTGTGCTGAAGCCCACACCTTCTGTATGGGCCTTGGAAACAGGACCCGGATTTCCTATAATTTAGTTGGACCATAAAAAATGACCTATGAAACAATACTCACCGCCTTTCCATGACCGTTACTCGTTATTTGGTATTTTAGAGCTATAAAACTGGAATTTCATCTGATTCACAGATGTTCGTGAGCTATAGCCTGATAAGTGAGGATTTTGACTCCTTATTAGCGCCCTTTAGCTTTCGTTTTAGTCCAAAAGAGTTTAATTGTGCTCCCGAAAACTGATGAAATGTGCTTTATTGCAGGAATATTGGAAGATGAGCCCCCAAGATGAAATCCAACTCAAGAAGTAGTAATGACAAAAAAAGCACAAAAGCTCAGAAGTGCGAACTGCAGAATATCATTTGCGGTTGCAGGTTGTGAAGAAAAATCCATCAGAGATTGGGGCAAAGTGCGGTCCACAGATGAATAGTGTGGCCGCAGAAGTTGGATTAGAGCGAAGTTCAAAGAACCTGCATTTCAAGTCTACCAAAAGTGCGGACCGCACAATTATTGTGCGGCCGCAGTAGACGAGTTGTGCGGACTGCAGCAGAGCAAAGTGTGATCATATTTACTATTTTTGCGGACCACAGAAATATTGCAGCGCATCCGCAATTCAGCATTATGCGGCCGCAGACT
This sequence comes from Nicotiana otophora, assembly GCA_000715115.1. NCBI lineage: Eukaryota > Viridiplantae > Streptophyta > Magnoliopsida > Solanales > Solanaceae > Nicotiana > Nicotiana otophora. The sequence goes on along the minus strand of AWOL01S0073277.1, from coordinate 42,495 downwards.
TCCTATCCTTTCAAGCTGAAGAAAAGTGCGGACTGCGCATGGAATTGTGCGGCTGCAAAACCTCCGAAAGGGAATTTGTTTCAGAAATTTCCAGCCCTGTATAAATAAAATAGTTTCACCTTATTAGGTTAACTTTTGACATCAGATGCTACAGTAGACAGTTCCTTTTACTCTTTTAAGTAGTTTTTGCTATTTTGAGCTTTTTGAACATAGAGTTTATCAATTTAATTAGCAATATGGGTTTAATAATCATTTCCTCTCCTATTTCTTCCATTTTAAGTATGAGTAGCTAGAGTTTTACTAGGGTTCTGACCCAACCCTAGTATGTAAACTTAATGGGCATTTGATTTATTGCTTGTTTATGGTTGGGTGTTTATTATTTAGCCTTGTTATTGCTTTTAATTGTGGAATTAATGGTTGCAACCATTAGTTCATGCCTATTTGACTTGGTATCTATTTGAGAAACAGAGACTTAGTCTAGGAAAACTTGGCTAGTAAGAAATTGGGTCAATCGAGAGATTGATAAGCCCAATTCACGGGATGAACCTAGGGATAGTAAAACCCGACTTGAGCTTTTTATCAACTGTTTTGTTCAATACCCATTTGTACTTGAGAAAGCTAAATTGGACAAAATCACTCTATGACCGAGAGGTATTGAGTGGGTAACCGAATGTTGTTAGCTATAATACACCCCGACCAATAAAACAAGATTTAAAGTTTACAACCCATTAGGCAAACACCTAGGCGAAGTTCATAGCCCTCGGCATTTTTACAACTTTTGAAAAACAACAAAAACAATTTTCTAGTTTTATTTCTTAAATTGCAACCGTGGTTCAAATTAGACTTTAAAACAACCCAATTTTGTGGAAGTACAAATTTAGATATACAAACTCACACGCTACAATATATACTACTAACTTCCATACATAAAGCTCCCTGTGGAATTCGACCCCGACTCTTGTTGGGAATTACTATTGCATCGACCGTTTTCATTACCTCGAATAGAGGAGTGAAATTGGACGAGATCAAAGTCCACGCCTTCAACATGGGCTCAGACGACCGGTCCCAGATAGCCTAAAATTTTTCGGCCAATGAAAAATGACCAAAGAAACAATAGTCACCACCTCGCCTTGACCGTTTCTCATTCTTTGGCGATATAGGGCTATAAAATTAGAATTCTGCCTGATTCTTAAATTTTCATGTGCGATAGCCCACGCCTTCTGCATGGACCCGGTCAACCTGACATGGATCACCAAAAATTTAGCTGGCCCATAAAAAATGATCACCGTGTCTGTTCCTCATTTTTTGGCATTTTAGGGCCATTAAACTAGAATTCTGTCAGATTCTAGAATATTTGTGTAACCCACGCCTCTGCATGGGCACAGGCGACCAGACCCGAATCACCTGAAATTTTGCCAGCCCATTGATACCGACCTTTGGAATAATATTCATCGCCTCGCCATGACCGTTACGTTTTTTGGCATTTTAGGGCCATAAAATAAGAATTCTCCTCGATCCCCATATTGCATGGGCCTAGGCTACCAGAACGGATAACCTAAAATTTTGTTGGACCATCAAATATGACAAAAGGAACAATAGTCACTTCCTCGTCATGAACGTTCCTCATCTTTTGGCATTTTAAGGCCATAAAATAGGAATTCTACGTGATTCCCTAATTTTTGTCTGCTATAGCCCACGCCTTCCACTTGGGCCCAGGCGACCGGACCCCGACCGCCTAAACTTTTTTCGTCCCATAAAAACGACCTAAGAGAAGATAGTCATTGTTTGTCCATGTCCGTTACTCATTTTTTGACATTTTAGGGCTATAAAACTTCGCCCGATTTCCAGATTTTCGTGTACAATATCCCACGCCTTCTGCATGGGCTCGAGCGACCGGATCCAAATCACCTAAAATTTTGTCGCACCATCAAAAATGAACTAAGGAACTATAGTCACCAGCGCTCCATGACCGTTCCTCATTTTTTTGCATTTTAGGGCCAAAAAACAAAATTCCGCCCGATTCCCAAAATTTGGTGTGCTATAGCCCACACCTTCAGCATGGGTCCGAGCAACCAGAATTGGATAACCTAAATTTTTGGCGGCCGATCAAAAATGACCTAAGGAACAATGGTCACACCCTCGTCATGAACATTACTCATTTTGTTGTGCTTTAGTGCCATAAACCAGAAATTTTGCCCGATAGCCCACACCTTCTATATTGGCCCGGGCAACCGGAATTGGATCGCCTAAAATTTTGCCACACCAAAAAAATGACCTAAGGAACAATAGTCACCGCCTTGCTGTGACCGTTACTCATTATTTGGCATTTTAGGGGCAAAAAATAAAATTCCGTCCGATTTCTAGATTTTTGTGTGCTTTGAACATGTCTTCAGCATGGCCCCGGACGACCACCAAAAAAAACAACCTAAGGAACAATAGTAACTGCCTTCCATGACCTTTACTCGTTTTTTGGCGTTGTAGGGATATAAAACTAAAATTCTGCCCGATTCTCAAATTTAAGTGTGTTACCCATGCCTTCGGCATAAGCCTAGGCGATCAGACGTGGATCACCTAAAATTTTTCCGAACCATCAAAAATGACACAAGGATATATAGTCATCGCATCGCCATGACCGTTACTCTTTTTTGGCATTTTAGAGTGTGCTACAACCCACACCTTCTGCAAGGGCCTAGGCGACCAGACCCAGATTGCCTAAAATTTTGTCTGACCATCCAAAACGATCTAAGAAACAATAGTCACTGCCTCACCATGGTCATACCTCATTATTTGGAATTTTAGGGCCATACAACTAGTTATACACCAGATTCCCAGATTTTTGTGTACTACAGCCCACGCCTTCTGCATGGGCCCGAGTTACCAGACCCGGATCGCCAAAATATTGTTGGCCCATTAAAATAATCTAACGAACAATAGTCACCGCCTCACTATGACGTTACTCATTTTTTAATGTTTTAGGAAAAAAACAGGAATTCCTACTAATTCCCTGATTTTCATACACAATAGTCCATGCCTTCTGCGTGGGCACGGGCGACCAGACCCATATCGCCAAATATTTTGCCAGACAAGCAAAAATGACCTAAGGGACAATAGTCACCGCTTCGCTATGACGATTACTCATTTTTTGGCATTTAAGGGACTTAAAACTGGAATTCCCCATGAATCCTAAATTTTCATGTGCTATAGCCCACGCCTTCTACATGGGATTGGGCGACCGGATCCGGATCGCCTAAAATTTTGCTGACCCATCAAAACTAACCTGAGGATAATGGTCACCGCCTCGCCGTGACCATTACTCATTTTTTGTGCCATAAAACTAAAATTTTGTCTGATTCCCAGATGTTCATGTTTTATAGCTCACACCTTGTGCATGGGCCCGTGCGACGAGAATTGGATCGCCTAAAATTTTGTCGACCCATAAAATTGATCTAAGGAACAATAGTCACCACCTCGACGTGACCGTTATAAAGGGCCAAAAAATGGAATTTTGTCCGATTCCCAGATTTTGATGTGCTATAGCCCATGTCTTCTGCATGGCCCCAGACGACCAGATCCGAATCGCCTAAATTTTGTCGGACCATCAAAAACAACCTAAGGAACAATGGTCACTGCCTCGCCATGAAATTTACTTGTGTTTTGGCATTTTTGGGCCATAAAACTGGAATGACGCCCGATTCTCAAATTTTCATGTGCTACCCATGCGTTCTGCATAGGCCCAAGCGATCGGATCACGGATTACCTAAAATTTATTTGACCATTAAAACTGACCTAGTGGTAATAACCCTCCACTTCCAACCAAGAGGTTGTGAGTTCGAGACACCCCAAGAGCAAGGTGGGGAGTTTTTGGAGGGAGGGAGTCGAGGATCTATCGGAAACAGCCTCTCTACCCCAAGGTAGGGGTAAGGTCTACGTACACACTAGCCTCCCCAAACCCCACTAGTGGGATTATACTGGGTTGTTGTTGTTGCATAAAAAATGACCTAATAAAAAATAGTCATCGTCTTGCCATGACCGTTACTCGTTTTTTGGCATTTTGGGTGTGCTACAACCCACAGCTCCTGCAAGGGCCTGGGCGACCGGACTGGATCGCCTAAAATTTTGTCAGACCATCCAAAATGATCTAAGAAACAATAGCAAGAGCCTCACCATGGTCGTTCCTCATTATTTGGCATTTTAGTCCCATAAACTGAAATTCCGCCCAATTCCCAGATTTGTTTATGTTACAGCCCACTCCTTCGGCATGGGCCCGGGTGACCAGTCTTGGATGGCCTAAAATATTGTCGGCCCATTGAAACGATCTAAGGAACAATAGTCACTAACTCTCCATGACGTTACTCATTTTTTAACAATGCTAGGTTAAAAAAACAAGTCATATACTTAGATTTAATCACTAATAGTGCTTCTTCAGCCTTTTTAACCTTTCTTCTTAATTATTGAATTGAAGTTATATAAAAAATAAACTGACAAAACGTTTGTTCACGAAGGTTGTTGTAGTTTTCGTAGTTTCAAGAATTCTTTCTCACGATTGGGTTGGTGTTCAGTGTACCGCTTGTGACGCCTATGCTTTGCATGAACATCTCAATGTGCAAGATAAAAAGAACGAGGGGAAGAATTGACGAGGCGAGTGTTCTCGGAGAGAAAATCATGATGAAAAAAATGTGAGGAGAATTCTAAACTCGTGATGTTAGAAGGTACAAAATCAATGGGTGCAGGAGCTGCTACAATTGCTTCAGCTTGAGCTGCTATCGGTATTGAAAACGTCCTTAGTTCCTCGATTCATTCCGTGGCGCGAAATCCATTATTGTCAAAACAATTATTTGGTTATTCCATTTTGGGTTTTTCTCTAACCGAAGCTATTTCATCGTATGCCCCAATGATGGCCTTTTTTATCTCATTCGTATTCCAAGTCCGTTAGTAATCGTTTACAGTGGGTGTGTAAGCTGGAGGGGATCCTTGTGGTTAGACTAACTGGCCGAGAAGGTTAGCGAGGTTCCTGCTATGGTGAAGTGAAAGATCTTTCACTATAGTGAGAAGAAGACAGTTGGGAGCGAGCTGAGCAAGAGCAAAGGAACCTCTAGTGGTGGGTTGACTTCGCGGTCCCATTTCATCGACATATTCAGAAGCAATGGATGTTGTAAAAGCACAAGTGAAACACGAATGAGTATAGGTTTTGGGGGATGTAATTTCGATCTAAACCCGGAAAACCATATCTTTATATACGAAATTAAATTCCAATCAATTCGTAAATTTTCATACGCTATAGCCCACGCCTTCTGCGTGGGCACGGGCGACCAAACCCAGATCGCTTAAAATTTTACCGGACAATCAAAAACAACCTAAGGAAAAATAGTCAACACCTCGCTATGACCGTTACTCTTTTTTTAGCATTTAAGGGATATAGAATTGGAATTTCCCATGAATCCCAGATTTTCACGTGCTATCCCTCATGCCTTCTGCATGGGTTTGGGCGACCGGACCCAAATCACCTAATATTTTGCCGACACATCAAAAATGAGCTAAAGAAAAATAGTCACTGCATCGCCATAACAATTACTCATTTTTGGTTCTTTAGTTCCATAAAACTGAAATTTTTTCCGATTCCCAGATTTTCATGTGTTATAGCCCACACTTTGTACATAGGCCCGGACGACCGGAATTGGATCGTCTAAAATTTTATCGGCCCATAAAAATGACCTTTGGAACTATAGTTATCGTCTCGTAATGATCGTTACTCATTATTTTGTGTTTTAGGGCCAAAAAATAGAATTCCGTCTGATTCCCATATTTTTGATGTTATACCCGCGTCTTCTGCATGGCCCGGATGACCAGATCCGGATCGCCAATAATTTGCCAGTCCCATAAAAAATGAACTAAGGAATAATATTCATTGTCTCGCCATGACCGTTACTCATTTTTGGGATTTAAGGTCCATAATATTGGAATTTCACTCGATTATAAGTTTTTCATGTGCTATAGCCGACGCTTTCTGCATGGGCCGAGGCGACCGGACCCGAATCGCCTAAAACTTTTCAGGCATATAAAAATGACCTAAGGAACAATAGTCACCGCCTCGCCATGACCGTTACTTATTTATTAGCATTTACGGCCATAAAACTAGATTTTCACCTTATTTCCGGATTTTTGTATGCCCACGCCTTCTGTATGGTCCCGGGCAACCGGAACCGAATCGCTTAAAATTTTGACCGCCCATCAAAAATGACTTAAGGAAAAACACTCAACGCCTCGCCATGATTGTTACTCATTTTTGGGTGTTTTATGGCTATAAAACTAGAATTTCACACGATTCCCATGTATTCGTGTGTTATCACCCACGCCTTCTGCATGGGCCCGGACTACCGGACTCGGATTGCCTAAAATTTTGTCGACTGATCAAAAATAACCTAAGAAACAATAGTCATCGCTTCTCCATGATCGTTAGTCATTTTGTGTGTTAAGGCCAAAAACTAAAATTCAAACTGATTCCCAGATTTTCGTGTGCTATTGCCCACCCCTTCTTTATGGGCCCGGGCATCCAGACTCGGATCACAAAATTTTATCGACAAGTAAAAATGAACAATTGTCACCGCCTCGCCATGACCATTATTTATTTTTAGCATTTTAAGGCCATAAAATTGGGATTCTGCCATATTCCAAGATTTTCGTGTGCTATGACCCATGCCTTCAACATGGCCCGAGCGACCGGACTCGGATCGACTAAAATTTTCCTGTCCCATCATAAACGACCTAAGGAATAATAGTCATCATCTCCCCATGACCGTTACTCGTGTTTTGGCATTTTAGGGCAATAAAACTTTCGTGCGATTCTTAGATTTTTCTGGGCCTGGGCGACAGGATCTTGATCGCCTAAAATTTTGTCGGCTCATCAAGAATGACCTAAAGAACAATAGTCACCGCTTTTCCATGACCGTTATTCGTTTATATGTGTTTTAGTGTCACAAAACTGGAATTCTGCCAGATTTCCAAATTTTTGTGTGCATAACCCACGCCTTCTGCATAAGCTCGGGCGACCAGACCAGTATCGCCTAAACTTTTACCGGTCCATCAAAAATGATCTAAGTAATAATCATCACTGCCTCTCCATGATCGTTACTTTCTTTTTTGCATTTTAGGGTCATAAAAATATAACTCCGTTTAATTTCCAGATTTTCGTGTGCTATAGTCCATGCCACCTACATGCATTCGGGCAACCAGATGCGAGTCGTCTAATATGTTGTTGGACTATCACAAACGACCTAAGGAACAATACTCGTCGCTTCGCCATGATCGTTCCTCATTATTTGGCGTTTTAAGGCCATAAAACTGGAATTCTTTCCGATTCCTTAATTTTTGTGTGCTAGCGCACACCATCTGCACGCATCCGAGCGACCGGACCCGAATAGCCTAAAGTTTTTTTGGACCGTCAAAAACGACCTAAGAAATAATAGTCGTCGCTTCGCTATAGTTGTTCCTCGTTTTTAGCATTTTAGGGCCATAAAACTAGAACCTTCCCCCTCCCGATACCCAAATTTTCATGTGCGCCCACGATTTCTGCATGTCCCCGGGCGACCGGACCCAAATAGCCTAAAATTTTGCCAGACCATCAAAAAGACCTAAGGAACAATAACCACCGCCTCTCCATAGTCGTTCCTTATTTTTGGATTTTTAAGGCCATAAAACTGGAATGCCCCCCTCCCCCTCCCCTGATTGCCAAATTTTTATGTGCTTGTATCCCACGACTTCTGCTTGGGCCCGGGCGACCGGATTCAAATCGCCTAAAATTTTGCCAGACCATAAGAAATGATATAAGGAACAATAGTCATCATTTGTCCATGATTGTTCCTCTTTTTTTTGGCTTTTTAGGGCCATAAAACTGAAATTTCACCTGATTCCAGATTTTCGTATGCCGCCATTTGCATGCATTTGGGCGAACGGACCCAGATGCCTATAATTTGTTTGACCCTTCATAAACGACCTAATGAACAATAGTTATCGCTTCATCATGACCATTCCTTGTTTTTACGTTTTATAACCATAAAACAGGAATCTGTCCGATTTCTAGATTTTCGTGTGAGCGACTTTATTTAGGTTAATTCTTCTAATTTTTATCGCCTTTCAACAAGTAGCAAAAAAATAATGAAGTTGTGTGCTTGGAATATAATGGAATTTCAATGACCATAGAAGATCATTTTTCATTAAAACATACATAAATTAACTTGGTACAAGGTCCAAAAACGATTGACGTGCCACACTTATTTAAAGTGTAACAAAAGGCTACTAAAAGCCAATTAGAACACAACATTAGCCACACTTTTAAGAAAGGCAGCACTTCATTACGTGTGACACTGCATCTTTAATTTCTTCTAATCTCTAATTAGTTATCCATTATCTCTTCTTCAAGCAAAGCTGCAGCCAAAGTTTTTGCTTCCTCACCCAAAGTTTCAGCTCCTGTTTTAGTCGTCTTCTCATCAAATACACATGGCTTATAGCAAATGCACCTTCTGAGGATTTTTCTACAATGACCATCAGTAAATCCTTCACTTATTCAAGCTTTTCTGCATGGTGGATTGGTAATGCATAATCCAATGAATGTATTGTTTTCTGCTTTGCAAGTAGTCTGAGCTTGCACCTCTACAATCATTCACATTTACTAGCAAATATTAGAACAAAAAAAAAGATGAAATTGAAAGAAAGCTTTTAAACATGAATAAATTCACGGTACATGAAGAAATATATTGAAAGGGAGTCTTGGAGCAATGGGTTCGAGCCGTGAAAGCAGTAAAATTAGTCACTAATGCTTGCATTAGAGAAAGTTGTCTACATCACAGCCGTTGGGTGCGGTAAAATTTATGCTAAGGAGGTTAAAAAATGAAAAAGTTAAAAAAAACAATTAAAAAAGATTGTGGCTAGTGGGAATTAAACCAATAACCTTACAAAAGTTTTGAACCCCCTTGACCACTAAGCTATGCGTTTAGACTCTGTTGAGAAGATTCAAAATATAAAATATAGAGGTTCAAATCGGATTTTGTCTTATATGTAAAGTTTAATTCTCCGGCGTAGGGGGTTCCGCCCCCCTAAATCAGCCTCTGGGTGAGACCCTTCCTCGGACCACGGTGGATGCGGCATGCTTTATGAACCAGACTGCCCTTTTTTTTTAAAGAAATATATTGTTCCTATACTATTTTGAAAGAACTAATGCAAACACGTACGTTTTTTCAGGATTTGTCAAAGCCGCGAGACGTATACTATAAAATAATTAGTCACTCTAACAATAAATACATCAAAAAGATGACCACACTTGAAAATTTACGCGGTAAAAGAAATTACTTGAAAAATTCAAAAGAAGTGTAACTTCATGTTCATTTACATAATTTAAACCACCCATGCAAATATAATTTATCTTTATTTTGCTTAAAAGAAGACTTGGGTAATTAAGTGACTGTATAGCAAAAAAAAAGAATTATGTTATAAATTATCTTTTATTATTTTTATGGGATTTTAGAGGAATAAATGGAGACAAACGATAGGCAACAAAGAGCACCATTCCCTCTCCATGATCGTTACTTTCGTTTTTGCATTTTAGGGCCATAAAAATATAGTTCTGTGTAATTTTCAGATTTTCGTGTGCTATAGTCCATGCCACCTGCATGCATTCAGACGACCGTATCCGAATCGCCTAATATTTCGTTGGACTATCACAAACGACCTAAGGAACAATAGTCGTCGCTTTGCCATGACCGTTCCTCATTTTTTGGCATTTTAAGGTAATAAAACTGGAATTCTTCCCGATTCCTTAATGTTCGTGTGCTAGCGCACACCATCTGCATGCATCTGGGCGACCGGACCCGAATAGCCTAAAGCTTTTTCGGACCATCAAAAACGACCTTAGGAATAATAGTTATCGCTTCGCTATAGTTGTTCCTCATTTTTTGACGTTTTAGGGCCATAAAACTGGAACCTCCCCCATCTCGATTCCCAAATTTTCATGTGCGCCCACGATTTCTGCATGTCCCCTGGCGACCCGACCCAAATAGCCTAAAATTTTGCCAGACCGTCAAAAACGACCTAAGAAACTATAATTATCGCCTCTCCATAGTCGTTCCTCGTTTTTTGGCTTTTTAAGGCCATAAAACTGGAACGCCCTCCCCCCTGATTGCCAAATTTTTGTGTGGTATAGCCAACGACATCTGCTTGGGGCCGGGCGACCGGACTCAAATCACTTAAAATTTTGCCGGACCATAATAAATGACCTGAGGAACAATAGTCAATTTCTCCATGATTGTTTCTCTTCTTTTTGGCATTTTAGGGCCATAAAACTGGAATTCCACCCGATTCCAGATTTTCGTATGCAGCTATTTGCATGCATCTAGGCGACCGGACCCAGATGCCTAAAATGTTTTTGGCCCTTCATAAACGGCCTAATGAACAATAGTCATCGCTTCATCATGACCATTCCTTGTTTTTGCGTTTTAGAACCATAAAATATGAATCCGTCCGATTACCAGATTTTCGTGTGAGCGACTTTATTTAGGTTAATAATTCTAATTTTTATCGCCTCTCAGCAAGGAGCAAGAAAATAATAAAGTTGTGTGCTTGGAATATAATTGAATTGCAATGACCATAGAAGATCATTTTTCATTAAAACATACATAAATTAACTTGGTACAAGGTCTAAAAAAGATTGACGTGCCACACTTATTTAAAGTGTAACAAAAGGCTACTAAAAGCCAATTAGAACACAACATTAGCTACACTTTTAAGAAAGGCAGCACTTCATTACGTGTGACACTGCATCTTTAATTTCTTCTAATCTCTAATTAGTTATCCATTATCTCTTCATCAAGCAAAGTTGCAGCCAACGTTTTTGCTTCCTCACCCAAAGTTTCAGCTCCTGTTTTGATCATCTTCTCATCAAATACACATGGCGTAATGCATAGGCACCTTCTGAGGATTTTGCTACAATGACCATTAGTAAATTCCTCACAGATACAAGCTTTTCTGTATGGTGGTTTGGTAATGCATAATCCAGAGAAGGTGATGCCTTCTGCTTTGCATTCTCTAGCTTGCACCTCTATAATCATTCACATTTACTAACAAATGTTAGAACAAATTAAAAGAAAAGATGGAATTGAAAGAAAGCTTTTAAACATGAATAAATTCACGGTTCATGAAGAAATATATTGAAAGGAAGTCTTGAAGCAACGGGTTCGAGTCGTGAAAGTAGTAAAATTAGTCACTAATGCTTGTATTAGAGAAGGTTGTCTACATCACAGCCGTTGGGTGCGTCCAGTGGCGGAAGTACAATTTCTGCTAAGGAGGTTAAAAAGAATTAAAAAGATTGTGGCTAGTGGGAATTAAACAAGCAACCTTACAAAAGTTTTGAACCCCCATGACAACTAAGCTATGCTTTTAGACTTTGTTGAGTAGATTCAAAATATAAAATATAGAGGTTCAAATCGGATTTTGTCTTATATGTAAAGTATAATTCTCTCGCGTAGGGGTTCTTCCTCGGACCAGGGTGAATGCGGCATGCTTTGTGCACCAGGCTGCACCTTTTTTTCTAAAGAAATATATTGTTCCTATACTATTTTGAAAGAACTAATGCAAACACGTACGTTTTTTCAGGATTTTTCAAAGTCGCCAGATGTATACTACAAAATAATTAGTCACTCTAACAACAAATACATCAAAAAGATGAGCACACTTGAAAATTTATGCGGTAAAAGAAATTACTTGAAAAATTCATAAGTGTAACTTCATGCTCATTATCATAATTTAAACCACTCATGCAAATATAATTTATCTTTATTTTGCTTAAAAGGAGACTTGGGTAATTAAGTGATTGTATAGCAAAAAATAGAATTATATTATAAATTATCTTTTATGGGATTTTAGAGGAATAAATGGAGACAAACCATAAGCAACAAAGAGCATCATTGCCAAGATAGCAAACGCCATGAAACACAAGGAGCGAGCCATAGTCTCTTTGAATGTGTAAAAAAGGATAGAAATTTTAATAATAAGAAAGATTGCATTTCAGAGGTGTGTATGAGCAGTAACTCAACAGAGGTATTTATAGGCGCAGAACTAAGAGTAGACAAAAAAATAAAAATTGAAGCAAAAAAAAAAGGAAATAAGAGAAGATAAATTTAGGCCAACAACGTGAAGCAAATTACTGCACTGGAGTTATTGGTAATTTTAAGTTTGGACTTTGGAGATACATATTTCTTTTTGTTTTTTTGGTCTCTCACCGGTTCCGAATTAGGACCTCAGCTAGTGTTGATTCGGCCTGTGTACAGATAAAAATACTCCTTATAATATACTGTTTACTTGAAACCGAAACTTCTATCTAAGGCTGAAGGAATTCGTTCTCAATTTTTTCCTAGTTACTGCAAGTAATAACGTGAAATTAATAAAGTAAAGAACGACACACAAACTTTTACGTGCAATATTACTCTGGCTCAAAGTTGCAAAAATCACTACCTAATCTAATAACATTTAATTCAAACTCCACTAAACTTTCTCTGCATGCTCCTTAGTTTAATTTGTACTCATTATATGCCCTCTAAAGAATCAATCGAAGTGTGTAACCTGTCTCAAGGAAAACACAAATAGGGGTGTATTTAGAGGGTTTCTTGGTTCACGTGAAATCATGCCTTCCGTCCCACATCATTTATAGTAATGTAATTTTTTTTAAATACTCATATATATATATATATATAAGCATTTCCAATCTGAAAGAGTTCTATTGTGAAATGACTATTTAGTGCACCTATTACAAGAAATCGAGGTTTTAAATTCCATGTTTGTCTTGTTTGTGTTTTCTTTCTTCTTCTATAATTGAAATCGTGGTGTTATGTATTATTCTTCGTAAGAACATAAATATTAAACTCGTCCAATATAAATATTGAAATCTATCGCTTCATAATATATAGTGCACGGTGTACTAATCTTCTTAAACTCTCGGATATACATGTCATCACCATGACACCGAATCATTTAATCTACTTGGTTCATCACAAGTTACAACAAAACTAAGGCCAAATATTTAATACTCCCTCCGTTCCAGTTTATGTGAACCTATTTTTTTTTTGGTCCGTTCAAAAAAGAATGACCCCTTTTTAAATTTGGAAACAATTTTGCTTGAACTTACAATTCTATCCTTAATGAGAAGCTTTTATAACCACACAAATACTCTGGGCCCCTTTTTGACTTGTTTAGGACCACAAATTCCAAAAGTTTTCATTTTTTCTTAAACTCTGTGCCCAGTCAAACAGGTTCACATAAATTGGAATTGAGGGAGTAGAAGTTAAAGTTGTTCAATTCCGTATAATTCAAAGACAAATTTGATGTTTTACCAGAACATAACAGGTAAAAAATGGTGACATTCAAATTTTACCATTGCTCTCGCGACACGTGAAAGAAGAACCAAGTGCAGATTATCAAAATTGTCCAAATGGCCCAAATGGCAGAATCACATGCTGCAGTTTGAAGTACAGTACTTTACTTCATATGAGTTGTGAACTCATTTTCACAATGTAAGGCCGAGAGAGGAGATTAGGATTTGAAACTTATAAGTTTGAAATTTTAGTCATTTTAAGTTGTTGAGTTCTAAATTAAGAATTTTTATATATTCAATGAATTTCTTAAGATCATACAAAATTTAGATCAAATTTATTCGGTTATGCTCTGCCCAAATGAATAAACTAGATGAAGTTCGGCTCAGCTCAAATGGATAAACTAAGTTAACTAATGATTTGTATTCTATTTCTATAAATTTAAGTACAACTTATATATGATTAAACATTTAATCTTAACTTTAGTTTACGTTTATGAGGGGACTCAAGTTAATATCAACACCAGTGTTGTAGTCAATGCGGCCTTGAACTTCTGAAATCTCGCTCGCAATCATCGGACCATCGAAACAGAGCACCCTTCTTGGTCAATCTAGTCAAAGGTGCTGCAATAGATGAGAAGCCCTCCAGAAACCAGCGGTAATAACCTGCTGACCCCAAGAAGCTTCTGTTCTCGGTCGTTGAGGTAGGAAGAGGCCAACTCTAGACAGCCTCAATCTTCCTTTGATCTACCTTAATACCCTTGTCTGATACAACATGTCCCAAGAATGCCACAGAATCTAACAAGAACTCGCACTTGGAGAACTTAGCATACAACTTCGGTTCTCGCAAGGTCTGAAGCACCACTCTCAAATGCTGCTCGTGCTCTTCCATGCTACGCGAGTATATCAATATTTCATCAATAAAGACAATTACAAACGAGTCAATATATGGCCTGAACACCCGGTTCATCAAATCCATAAATGCCGCCGAGGCATTGGTCAAGCCGAAAGACATTACGAGGAACTCATAGTGGCCATATCTAGTCTGGAAATCCGTCTTCGAAACATCCGAATCTCGAATCTTCAATAGATGATACCCCGATCTCAATTAGATCTTAGAGAATATCCTAGCACCCTGCAACTGGTCAAACAAATCTTCAATATGCGACAACAGGTACTTGTTGTTAATGGTAACTTTTTTCAACTGGAGGTAATCAATGCACATTCGCATATTCCCATATTTCTTCTTCACGAACAATACCAGTGCACCCCAAGGCAAAACACTCGGTCTAACGAACCCCTTTGCTAACAACTCCTCAAGTTGTTCTTTCAACTCTTTCGGGGCCATACGGTATGGTGGAATATAGATAGGCTAGGTGCCTGGAGCCAAATCAATATAGAAATCGATATCACGATCTGGTGGCATGCTTGGTAGATCAGAAAGAAACACATCGGAAACTCCCGGACTACAAGCACTGAATTAATCACCGGAGTCTCTGCAGCAGTATCCCGAACATAATCTAGATAAGACAAACAATCCATCTTGGCCATGTGTCGAGCCTTTAGGACTGAGATAACCCAACTAGATGCACTGATAGATGAACCCTTCCATTCCAATCTAGGAAACTCTAGTATCGCCAAGGTAACAGTCTTGGCTTGGTAATCAAGGATGACATAGAACGGAGACAACCAATACATGCCCAGGATTACCTCAAAGTTGGTCATATTGAGCAACAAAAGATGCCCTCTAGTCTCATAACCACAGAAAGTTATAATACAGGACCGGTAACTCTGATCCACAACAACATAATCGCCTACTAGAGTGGACACATATAAAGGAGTACCCAAGGACTCGCAAGGAACACACAAAAAATGAGCAAACAGAGATGAAACATATGAATACATAGACCCTAGATAAAATAGTACCGAAGCATCCCTATCGTAGACAGAAATAATACTTGTGATCACGGCATCTGAGGCTACTGCATCTGGTCTGGCTGGAAAGGCATAGAACCTAGTTGGAGTGCCACCTGATTAGCCTCTACCTCTAGGGCGTGCCCTACCCACCTGTCCTCCACCTCTAGGTGGCCGTACGGCTGGTGCGACAGCTGGTGTGGTAATCATAGGTTAATAACCCTGTTGTACTACCTTGCCCCGAAGCTTGGGGTAGAATCTCCTCACATGATGAATATCCCTGCACTTAAAGCAATCTCTCGGTGCGAAGGATGACTGGCCCGGAGTCTGGCCCTGGGAACCTGAACACCCACTGGAGGAACCCTGAATAGCCGGTGGACGGTAGGAGCTCTCTGGAATAGTGCTGAAATAGGGTCGCACTGGTGCACCCCGAGAAGGCGGCGGTGCTGGATACGTGGGCCTGCTAGACTAGCCCCTCACAAACTGACCTCTGCCCCTAGACGGAGCACCACTAAACCCTCAAGAATATCGAAATCGCTTGTCCTCAGCATCTGCTTTCGACCTTGCCGATGAATACCCTCGATCCTCCGAGCTATCTCTACAACCTGCTCGTAAGGAGTTCCCATCTCAATCTATTGGGCCATAGTGACCTGGATACCATAGTGCAAACCCACAATAAACCAGCTCACTCTCTCTACATCAGTGGGGAGTATCATAAGTGCATGGAGAGATAACTCAGAGAATCTCATCTCACAGTAGGTCACATACATCTGACCCTACTGGAACCACTCAAACTGACCCCGTAACTCTTCCCTCTAAGAGGGAGGGATATATCTCTCCGGAAAGAGACATGTGAACTGGTCCTAAGTCAAGGGAGGAGAACTTGCTGGTCTGCTGAGAAGATAGGACTGCCACCATCTACGGGCCCTGCCCTCCAGCTGAAAGGTGGTAAAGTCCACCCCGTGGGACTCCAATATCCGCATGTTATGCAGTTTGTCCCTACAACGATCAATAAAGTCCTGGGGGTCTTCATGTCGCTCACCGCCGAAGGTAGGAGGAAATAGTCTGATCCATCTATTCAATAGCTTTTGCGACTCACCGGCTGTGGCTAGTGTGGGCTCTGGTATAGCCGCTACAACTGGCTGAGGTCCGTCCATGGGTAGTGCGCTCGGGGTCTAATATAAGGCTGCTACATGCCCTGGAGCCGGAGCGATAAGGGTTAGAATTTCCCTTACCGCCTGAGATGTGGCTGGGTTTGCGAGAAATAAACCAGCTTGCGTCATAGAATCCATGAACCGCAACATACAGCCCATCCTCCTGGAATGCTTGCGTGGACATGAAATTTGCTGGGGTTAGCTTCGCTGCAGGCACCTCGCCCTGCTCCTCAATAACAATATCCTCCACTAGATCCACTAGTGGCACAACTGGAGCAACTCTAGGACACCATCGTCCTCCTGCACGAGCTGGAGCCCTCCCTCGACCTCTAGCAACAGTGGGAGCAGCTCTTCCATGGTCGGGTACATCTGCCGCACGCGTTCTCACCATCTGTGAAAGAGTAAGAGATAGATACTTAGAACAACCTCAACTACACGATAAGAGATGAAAAAATAGTAGTTTCCTAATACCCTGTAGCCTCTCGAAGATAAGAACGGACGTCTACGCACCAATCCGCAAGACTCCATTAGGCCTGCTCATGACTTGTGAGACCTATGTTAACCTAGCGCTCTGATACCAAGTTGTTATGGCCCAAATTCCCCTATAGTCCATAATGGCGTCCAACGTTGCCGCTAGGAAAGCCAACGGTGAACTAGTCATGTATTTGTTCTTTTTAATAATTTCAAAGTAATGAATTTTTATTTATTAAGTAGATGAGAAGTGAAAAATTATAGTAACATAAATCATAAACTAATGAAAGAGCAAATACAGTGAAATAAATACTCAAAACCATAAAGTGTATATTAGAATGTTCCCAAAATCGGGTATCACAAGTGTATGAGCAACTAGTAGAATATACAAAACACCTATGCTAATGTCTGAAATAAGATAGACAGAAAGTAAATACAAAAGAGAGACTGCGGGTGCTGTAGAACAGACTAAGAGAGCAGCTCCCCACTATGCCTCGGGGTAACGGGGGTGCTTGCCTGAATGACTCCCAGATTTACCTGCCTCAAATCCTGCACGATTTGTGCAGAAGTATAACGTGTGTATATAAATAACATGTACCCAGTGAGTAACTAGTCTAACCTCGAAGAAGTAGTGACGATAGGTCGGCATTGATACTTACTATGGGAAAATAAGAAAGTACAGAAATTCTTAATAGGCATGGCATACATCAATAATAATAACACAATACTAACAGTAAATAAGCTATTCTTTAATTAGAAGTCAATTTAAAATCTTCAATTAGCACATACTAGCCTTAACAAATACAGGCCATCAAGTAAACTATAATTTATCAAGTCATGGAAGAAATATCAAGTTAAATCGGACTCCGAGCATTTTCACGCATGATTTATGCCGAGGTCGTACGGCCCAATTCAGAATAATGTGTACACTGCCGAGGGTCGATCGACACGAACTATAATGCATCTATTATACTGCTGAGGCGTTCGGCCCGCTTCACAAGAAGAGAAAGTACTCGACGAACATCCGATTTAAAGGCTATCACAAGACTAATACACAAGGAAGTACAATTTCTATCAACGGTCAAGTAACCCGCCAAAACTCAAAGTAAGTGAAGTTTGGTCTTTACGAATCCTTTATCAAGTTTCAATATAATTTAAGCACTTAAATTAACAAGTAGAGTTTAAACAGTACAAGTATTTCATGATAGGGTCCTAAAACTACCCGGACATAAGCATTGATTTGTAGTTGCGCACGGACTCTCGTCACTTCATGCGTACGTAGCACCCACAATTAGAAGTAAATGGTAATTTAAAACACCTATGGGGTAAATTTTCTCTTACAAGGTTAGGCAAGAGACTTATCTAGTCCCTCTTACAAGGTTACTCTAAAGCATCAACTTGGTGCAGGAATAATCCGAAGCTAGCCAAATATTATATAAACTAATCAATATACACTCACAAATTCATAATTTAACTATTAGAGTAATTACCCAACCCAAATTGGAAGATTCCTAAAATTTACCCTAAGGCCCACGTGCCCGAATTCCGGAAATTTTCGAAGATAAATATTACCCATAACCTCACGAACTCAAATATATAATTTCTACCCAATTCCATAATCATTTTTATGGTTTAATCCCATTTTTATCAAAACCTAGATTTTCCAATAATCTCGTAAAATTTCCACAATTTCTATGTTAAACTCTACCCATAATGCATGATTTAAACTCATATTGTATAGAAATTACTTACCTCAAAGTTCTAGTTGAAAACCCCTCCTCAAAGAGCTCTAAATTCAACCAACAAGTGAGAGAAATGAAGAAAATGAGCCTAAGTCCCGATTTTTAAAATACACTGCCCATGCATTTCTTCTTCGCGATCGCGAAGGCAAGCTGCCCAGGCCCAAGAAAACGTTCATCACGAACGCGAGGACCCACACACGAACGCAGAGGATAACATGCCTGATCCTCATGAAAGCGGGGTCCACTCGCAAATGCGAAGAGGAACAGAGCTCACACCTCCCAGACCCTTCTCACTACGCGAACGCGAAGGCTACATGTCCCAGGCCTTCGCAAACGCGGGCAAGGGGTCCCGGACGCAAAGAGAAAATCTCGGCACTCATATTTCCTTTTCCGCGAACGTGACACAGCCCTAGCGATATCGAAGAAGGAAACCAGAACCAACACACCAGATTTTTGGGACTAGCTCTGGGCGGTCCGAAACTCACCTGAGCCACCCGGGACCCCGTCCAAATGCACCAACAAGTCCATAACCATAATTCGGACCTGCTCAAACTCTTGAAACACGTAAAATAACAACAAAACTAAGGATCGCACCCCAAAGCCAAATTGAATCAAATTATGAACTTCAACTTTTTAACTTGCTTCGAACGAGCCGAATACTCGAAATGACACCAAATGTTGTGTGCAAGTCTTAAAGAACCATATGGAAATATTCCCATACTCTGAATCTCAAACGGACCTCGATAATACCAAAACCTACTCCAAACCAAACCTTAAATAACTTAAAAACCTTAAATGCGCCAACTTTCAACATTAAGCGCCGAAACGCTCCCGAGTCATCCGAACCTAGATCTGCACCCACGCCCAAGTCCAAAATTATCATACGAACCTATTGGGACCGTCAAACTCTGGTTTTGAGGTCGTTTACGTAAAATGTCGACTCAAGTCAAACTTAACCATTTTAAGCCACTATTAAAGAGCTTAGTGTTCTGATTTCAACTCGAACCCTTCCAAACTCGAACTAACTATCCCCGCAAGTCATAAAATAATAAAAGCACAGACGAGGAGTCTTAATTAGTGGAAAGGGGATCTAGAAAGCAATACGACCGGTCAAGTCGTTACAGCTTGGCAAGCCGATGTGAAATAAGTAATTAACCAATTTTAATAGTTAAAAACAAAATAATGATATTCAACGAGAAATAAATGCCAAATTGAACACAGTACGAAAATAAACCATGTGATACTAACTACTCTTAGAAATTCGAAGTTTCGACACGAGCAACTAGAAGTCTACAAACATAGTCTGAAATAAATACAACTATTCGAAAGAGATAAACATAAAAAGTAGGAAATGGAAGGGGACTTCAAGGTATGCGAATTCCAACAGATATACCTCGAGTCTCCGTATGAAAGTGATCTGAGCCGACGTACCTCTAAGCACTTCCAGGATCGATACCAGTATCTACACAAGAAGTGCAGATGTGTAGTATGAGTACAACCGACCCAATGTACTCCGTAAGTGTCGAGCCTAACCTCGACGAGGTAGTGACGAGGCTATGACAAGACACCTACATAACAATCCTGTACAAGTATAGATAAACCAGCACAATAACAAGAAGAATGATAGAATATTAACTGGGAGGGGACATGTGAAAGGGAAAAATATAATAGAAACGACAAGTACGAAATAACAAAATAACATCTTCCGAATTAAGCAACAATATAACCAAGTAAATCACCAAAACCGAGAATCAAATAAAATAGTGATATGAAAACGGCACGGCATCACCCTTGATGCTTTTACTATCGTCCTCACCATGCAATATCATGAATATAATGGCACGACATCACCCTTCATGCTTCTACTCACAGGAACGGCATCACCATTCAAGCTTTTACTCGTAAATCTCTTAATATATAATAATGAATGCAAAATAAGGAACGACAACATCCTTCGATCTTTTTCTCTCTTCCTCACCAAGCAATAATATAAAGTCGACTAATAAAAACAAGGTGGGGAATAATTTTACTTCAGATATGGTGCCATGATATCAAACTTCAACTTTCAAAATATTCAACATCTTTAAAATAAACAATAAATACGAAATGAATAATTAAAACAAGTAATAATCTAACCTAAGCATGGATAACATAATTACCAAAATAATATAATACAAAAACATAATTTTCACCTGCATGCTTTAACCCAATGACAACGCATAGGTACTCGTCATCTCAAATATACGTTGTCCCCACACATAAAACACGTAGCAAATAGACCAACAAGTCTTAATCCCTCAAGACAAGGTTAACCACGATATTTACCTCATTCCGCAACCAAATAAATGTTCAACTGCGACTTTTCCTCTAGAAATAGCCTCCAAACTAATCAAATCCAATCAAATATAGTTCAAATAATTTAAAATAAGCTTTAAAAACTACCCACGAGTGAAAAAGATTCAATCTTTAATGATTTTGAAAAAAGTCAACAAAAGTCAACCCCGGGCTCGGTTTATGTGATTAGTCCTCAAATTCGACCTCAATTTCTCAAAATCTCCATCTACCTAAATTCCTAATTTCTACCATGAAAAGCATACATTAAAGGTTAAAAATCAATGGGTGTTTATGAAAATTTAAGGAAACAAGTTAAAATCTACTAACCTATGAAGTTGGGGTGAAAACTCTCTTCATAATCGCCTCTAGACCGAGCTCAAACTTGAAAATGGTGAGAAATGGGAAGAATCCTGATTTTTGGAATGTTCTAATCACCGGCGTCAGGACTTCTTCTCATTCGCAAAGGACCAGACGCGATCGTGAAGCAGCAGCGGCCAAAGAACTTTGCGTTCGTAAAGTCTTACCCCCCCTGCCTTCGCGTTCGCAGTTCAATGAATGCTTTTGCGAAGACTAACTGATAGGCTTCCTCCCAGGACCCCATAACCCTACGAGTTCGCGAGAGAGAGAATGCATTCGCGAAGAGTAAACCCACACTACTTCGAGTTCGTGACCAGCTACTCGTGTTCGCAAACGAGAAACTCCTCTTCAGCCCAGATTCCCCTTCGCGATCATAAGAGAGGCTTCGTAATCGTGAAGCACATGACACCAGATATCAACATCAGCCAAAACCAGCAATTCTTTCTAAGTTCAAATGGTTCGTAACCTATTCGAAACTCACTCAAGTCCATCGGGCTTCAAACCAAACATGCACACAAGTGTAATAATATTATAAGAACTTGATCGCGTGATCAAAATACCATAATAACGCCAAGAACTGTGAATCGTACATCCACAATGCATGAAATTTTCAAAGAAACTCAAGAACTTCCAAATTCACAACCGAGCGTCCGAATCCTATCAAATCAACTATATTTTGTGCCAAATTGTTCAGCCAAGTTTTAAATAGTAAAATGAACTTATACCAATTTACAGAATTGAAATACGAATTCGGTAACCATAAAGTCAACCTACGGTCAAACCTCGAAAATCTTTAAACTTGTTAATTACTAGTTTTCAACAAAACACGTCAAATCAAGTTAGGGACTTCCGAATTAATTTCAGGACATACTCCCAAGTCTAACATCACGATACAGACCCACAAGGATCATCAAAATACCTATCCGGGGCTATTTACACAAAATATTGAACTCATTTTAAAGATAAAATTCATGTTTTCTTCAATGTTTCACATAAAATCTTTTCGGAAAAGACACGGACTGTGAGCGCAAATTTAGAAATACTAAACGGATCTAATCTAGGTCTCGAAAAACATATATAAAGTCCAGAACTCAAAATGACCTATCGGGATTATCATAATAGACAACCTTGTCTGATGCCGCTATAACATTATGCATCTATGGCTACGAAATATTAGCTACATAAATCTGATAGCTACAAAATATTTTGTGTGAAGACGACTCCGGAATAACTACAAAATATTAGCTATTGAAGTTGAGTGTAGTTTGATTTGGTCTTAGCAGCGTGTCCGGATGTTGATTTAGAGGCCCGTAGGTCATTTCGGCGTTAATTGGCAAAAATTGGAAAGTTGGAAGATTTTGGACGGTTTGACCGGGAGTGGACTTTTTTATATCGGGGTCGGATTCCGTAATGTCAATTATGAATTGTGTGCAAAATATGAGGTCAATCGGACCTAATAAGATAAGTTTCGACATCAAATATAGAAGTTAGAAGTTCTAAAGTTTTTTAGGCATGAATCGATGCGCAATTAGTGTTTTTAGTATTGTTTGATATGATTTGAATGTTCAACTAAATTTGTATGATGTTTTAGGACTTGTTGGTATATTCAGACGGGGTCTCGAGGGCCCTGGATGTGAATCAGATGGAAATTAGATCAATTTTGGACTTAGGTGAATTGCTGATGCTGGGTTGGTTCTGGTGTCTTCGAAACCTACGGAGGGACAGGCCGTAGGTGCGGGCCCGCAAATATGGGGGGGGGGGGGTTAATCGCAGAACCAAATTACGGCTTGCCCGCAGATGCATTCATGGCCGATTGAGGAAGAGCAGAAGCGGAAAGGCTAGTTAAGCCTAGGGTCGCAAGAGCGAAGCCCCTTCCACAGGAGCGAGAGCGCAGATGCCCATTTTGGTCTGCAGAAGTGGAGGTTGCTGGGCTATGTGAGAACCGCACCTGCGATAGAAATTCCGCAAGTGCGGAGCCGCATATGCGGCTATGGGTTCGCAGATGCAAAGTCGCTAGGCAAAAAAGGCATAAGTTCGAGAGTTTGATTTCATTATCCATTTTAGACCTAGAGAGCTCGATTTGTGGTGATGTTTCGAGAGTTTTTCAAGGAAATCATTGGGGTAAGAAATTCTAATTCGGTTTTTGCTATGTTACATGAATCTATCGTTGATTTCATCATTTAATTTGTATTTTTATTTGGAAATTTGGGGAAACTTTGGAAAGACTTCTTCGGCTAAAATTTGGGGATTTGAAAGGCGATTTGAGGTCGGATTTGAGTATTTCTTGTATGGTTTGACTCAATATTAAATAGGTGTTCGGATTTTATAATGTCGGTCGGGTTCCGAGACATGGGCCCGGGTCGACTTTGTGGAGTGATTTTTCAATTCTTTGTTAAAGTCATAATTTCATCATTTAAATTAGTTTCCTAAATTTATATTTATAGTGTGAAATTGTTTTGGCTATAGTGGAGCTAATTGGAGTTTGAAAATCGAAGGAAAGGACTTCTTATTGATTGATTGAGCGACGTTTGAGGTAAGTAACTTGTCTAACCTTGTGTGGAGAAAATTTTCCTTACGATTTGGTACTGTTATAGTAATTTGAAATATGTGAAGGCTGTGTACGTGAGGTGACGAGCACGTACTCGGGCTAAATGTTAAAAAATCCGATTTTTGCTAAGTAGTTTCCTTTTATTTCCTTAACTGAGTAACTCTAGCACGTGTAGTCGTCATGTTTAGCTTAATTGCACATGTCTACGTGCCTTATCTCTTATTTGAAATTTATACAACATGCTTTGTTGAATTACCTGCTTTGTTGATTTCGTATTCATTCTTTAACTGTAGGATTCGTTGCTTGTAATATCCTTGTTTCACTTGTTATGTGTTGGGTTTCGTGATTTTTTTGTTGAGATAATTGTTGGTTGTGGCACGAGGTTTTTGTCATGTGGGTTGTTATCATGGCACGAGGTTTCTACCGTGCGGATTGTTATTGTGGCACGAGGTTTCTGCCGTGCATATTGTTATTGTGGCACGCTGTTTCTGCCATGCGGATTGTTATAACAGAACGAGGTTTCTGCCTTGCGGTTGTTATTGTTTGTACGAGATTTCTGTCGTGCCGTTGTGAGGTATTTCCTTTTGGGACTACGAGACGGTACCTCTGGAGTGCTCCTGTTGACATCCTCTATTTACTGTATTGTTTGTTGGTGTTGTTGTTCCTTAACTTGTAAGATGTTTGTTGCTTTACGTGTTGTAATTGTCTTCTTTGATTCCGTGTACTTACCTTCCGTATATTTCTATTGTTACACCTCTCTGTCATTTCATTACATCATTATATCTGCTGCTTTGTTTCTTATAAATTCTAGTAGTGCGTTGACCGGACCTCGTCACTACTCCACCGAAGTTAGGCTTGGCACTTACTGGGTACCGTTGTGGTGTACTCACACTACACTTCTGCACATAGTTTTGTGCAGATCCAGGTACTTCCTACCAGACCAGGTACTAGTGAGCTAGCCCGTAGGTGGAGACTTCACGGTATATCTACCAGCGTCCGCAGACCTCGAAGTCCCCCTCTATCTTTTTTATGTTATTTCCTTATCCTCATTAGACTATGTTATATAGAGATATTTAGTATTTCTCTTTAGAGCTTGTGACTTATATCTACCGTATTTTGGGAGTTGTTACTACTTAAATTGCATTTTTTAATTATTACAGATGTTGACGTTTTGAGATTTGGCTTAATATTTTAGTTATTTCGCATACTCGTTGGTCTTACCTAGTCATAGAGACTAGGTTCCATCACGATAACATACGGAGGGAAATTGGGGTCGTGACTATCACGACCTAAAATTCATAAAGGTCGCGATGCCGCCGGATACCACTGTCACGCAAGCCAACAATAAATACTTAATTAGGTTCTCATTTTTGTTACTTTTGAAATCATGTTTTTCCTTCAATTTAAATCGTAAAAGATGAAGTTTACAAAAATAAATAATAATATCTTTAAAATTTCCAATACAGCACAATCCATAATCTTTCCAAAACCCGATGTCACAAGTACATGAGTATTAACTAGGAGTGTAAAATAAAATACAACAGCTGTCCAGAATACAAATTGCACAGGAAAAGAAAATACAATATTCTGAGGGAGACTCCGTTGGTTGTGAATCGTCGTAAAGAATGCAGCTCGCATAAGTCCCTACCACAATCGCGCCTTTGCGCCCGCAAGGCCGCTAAACATATGTGTACCTGCACAAACATGTACAACAAGTATAGCATGAGTACGTAAATCAACGCGTACACAATAAGTATCCCGCCTAGCCTCGAAGAAGTAGTGACGAGGGGTCGACTCGGACACTTACTATGCACTATAATTAATATACCAATGATATGATTAAGTATGGATCACGTAGAACGGCTGTAAGCCCGATATCATGAAGTAAGAAAACAGTTCTTTTGTTAACAAGAAGTTTTTTCCCAAATTTATTTTTCATCATTTTAACAGTTTATATCTCAGGCCAATGAGGCAATATGAATTATTATAATTTCCGACACAATTAATACAATCATGCGCAAGTCATGCCGAGGACGTACGACCCAATCCAACAATAAAAATAAACTGTGCACTGCCGAGGGTCAAACGACGCGAACCATAGATGCATCTATAAATTTCCCCGCTCGTGAATCATACATGCGACGCGGTCCCCGCTCGCAAATCATACATGCGACACGGTCAAATAAAAATATAAGAAAATACCCCGCTTGCGATGCGACGCGGACAAATATAAGTTTAACATTTAAATCATATTTCTTTCTTGATTCTTTTTAAAATAATGGAAATTCAACTTGAAACGTTTTTAAGGAAGTTACCCCGCTCACGAATCATACCTGCAACGTGGTTACACATAGATTTCTTAAGCTATTATAATATTCCTCAATTCTTTTCGAAATTATGAAGTTCAAATGAAACCTTCTAAATTTTAAATTCTTCAAATTTCCATTTTTTCAAGACAATTATTACTCAACTTCTATCTTGCTTCTTCTCAAGGCAAATAGTAACATAAATCGACAGCAACGTTAACAAGGCATGATGTAAACCTAGACTACCCGGACATAGGCATAACTAGTAGCTACGTACAGACTCTCGTCACCTCGATTAGAAGCATATATTAATTAATTTCACCTATGGGGTTAATTTCCTCTTATAAGGTTAGAAAGGAGACTTACCTCGCTCCGAAGTTCCATAACCGGCATCCGAGCCCTTCAAACAACTTGAATCGATGCACAACGCTCCAAAACTAGCCAATAATTATACAAACCCATTAATATATACTGAAATACTCAATATAATCCAATTTATATCAATTTCTAACCCCGATCAAAAAGTCGATAAAAATCACCCTCGGGCCCACGTTCCCGAATTCCAAACATTTTCGAAGATAAACTTTACTCATAACCTCACGAACTCAAATATATAGTTTATTCTCAATTCCATGCACAATTTCGTGGTCAAAATCCAAAAATACCAAATTCTAGGTTTTCTAACAAAAATCCCACAATTTATACTAATTTTCATGTTCAAATCCTTATACAAACCATGTATTTAACTTATAATAAGGGGGGATCACTTACCTTGAGTTTCCTGCTGAAACTCTCGCCTTGAAGCTCTTCAAAATCGCCCAACCCAAATGAACATGGGAGAAAAATGGCCAAAACCCCGCTTAAAAGCATTCTTCCCAGCCCGACCTTTGCACCTGCGGTCCAATAGCTGCTCCTGCGGCTCCACAGGTGCGGTCGAAAATTCTGCTCCTGCGGTCCTTACTGCCCAACCATGACCTCGCACCTATGGAAGTTTCTTCGCTTCTGCAAGCATCTCAGGTGCGACCAGCTATGCACATCTACGCAATTTACGCACCAGCGGTAGCTGCCTCGCGCGTACGCACACACATGTTCGCTTCTCCAGTCCGCTTCTGCGGTTCCCTTCTCACTTCTGCGAGCAATTCGCCGCACCCGCGATATCGCACCTGCGTCCAAAGTCACGCAGGTGCGATTACACCGGAAGAATTAAGCTTCAGAAATTCTTAAGTCCAAAAATCGATCAGTTAACCTTCCGGAATCCACCCGAGGCCCTCGGAACCTCAACCAAATATACCAACACGTACCAAAACACGTTACGAACTTTGTTGAGCCTTCAAATCAAATCAAACAACGTCTAATTCATGAATCGTACCTCAATTCAAACTTAATGAACTTTGAAATTTCAACTTCTGCAATCGATGCCGAAACTTAAATAATCACGTCCGATTGCCATCAAATTTTGCACACAAGTCACATTTGACATTACGGACCTACTCCAACATCCGTAATCGGATTCCGACACCGATGCCAATAAGTCCACTTTCGGTCAAACTTCTCAAAAACCTTCAAATTTCTAGCTTTAGCCATATGACTCCAAAATGACCTACGGACCTTCGAATCCACTTCCGGACGCGCTCTCACTACCAAAATCACCATACGGATCTATTCCCAGACTCGAAATCCCAAACGGATATTCATAACATTGAAATGCAATTCAACCCAAATTTATGAAATTCTTCCAAAATGTTAACTTCCACAATCGGTGCCGAAATGCTTCCGGGGCATCCAAAACCCGATCCGAACATACACCCAAATCCAAAATCATCATACGAACCTGCTGGAACCTTCAAATCCCGATTCTTAGGTCGTTTACTCAAAATTCTCACCTTAGCCAATTCCTCCAACTTAAGGCTTCGGAAATTAAAATTTTCTCTCGAAATCAACTCCGAACTTCCCGAAATTCAATTCCGACCATACGCACAAGTCACAATACCTAAAATGAAGCTGCTCCTGGCCTCAAACTGCCGAACGACATGCTAGAGCTCAAAACGATTGGTCGGGTCGTTATAGTGACAATTAAGTTGGTAAAGCTAATTCATCATATTAGCTATAATTGCTAACAATTGTGGCAATAGCTACCTAAATAGCTACAAATTTATTGCTACAAATAAAATTTTGTAGCTAATCATAAATTTTTGCCACGAATTAATAGTTACTGTAGCAATAGTTACCTTTTAGCCACAATAAATTATTTGAAACAAAATATTGTAGCTAATTGAATATTGTTCCTTCAAGTTCTAAAAATATCATGACTCGAAATTCTCACCTTCGGACTGTGATAGTGCTTAACATTTTACTTGCTAGGCAAGTCAACAATAGAATAATATTAACCAATTTGTAAATAAGTTTTAAATTATTAATAATCAAAGAAACAAATGCGGAAGCAAAATTTGAAATATAGTGAATAATTCATAAAATTAACGGTGTCTAATTACCATCCCAGAATTGGTGTCACAAGTGCACGAGCTTCTAGAATAATACAAATAACGGCCTGAATAAAATGAAGCTGTCTGGAAATAAACAAACAGCTAAATTAAAATAGACGGGGACTTCAGAACTGCGAACGCCATGCAGTTATACCTCAAGTCTCCTTCGAGTAGCTAAAATCCGAGCAATTCTATGGCACGCCGCTGGGACCAACTATGAAATCTGCACAAGAAGTGCAGAGTGTAGTATCAGTACAACCGACCCCATGTACTGGTAAGTGATGAGCCTAACCTCGACGAAGTAGTGACGAGGCTAAGGCGGTTAACTTACATTAACTTGTACGCAGTATTAGTAACAACAGTAATAATAGAAATAAATCATCTAACTCATTTATAATGAATGAAGCAAACTCAACAGTTATAACCAATTATCATTTCCATCAATTCTGTTGCAGCGTGCAACCCGCTCTCACAATATATTCACATTCAATTCTGTTGCAGCGTGCAATCCGCTCTCACAATATATTCACATTAAGTTCTGTCGTAGCGTGCAACTCGCTCTCACAATATATTCATTTTAATCAAGTCTGTTGCGGCGTGCAACCCGATCCTCCAATATGGACTTTTAATACGTCTGTTGCGGCGTGCAACCCGATCCTCCAATATGGACTTTTAATAAGTCTAATGCGGCGTGCAACCCGATCCTCCAATATATTTATTATAATTAATTGTGTTGCGGCGTGCAACCCGTTCCTCTAATATATTCATTATAATCAATCCTGTTGCGGCGTGCAACCCGCTCCTCCAACATATTCATTTACCAATTCTTATAGATAAATTTCCCCAATAAATACAACAATTAATATAAAATTATAAGATAACAAACATACAATAATTATGATTTAATTACGAAACAAACAAAGGCAAATAGCAAATTATTATAGAAATCAGAGAGAAAATATGCAGTTTAATATTTAATATGCTAAATTCAAATGACAATTAAGGCACATAATTCAAATAGCATGTAACAATTAATGCAGGAATTCAAGAATTAATATTTGACAAAGAATAGGAGAGAAACAGTTATTACAATAATTAATTCACGATTTAAAATAATTTATGATGTTTTCAAGTAAGCAGTCAAACAATTAATTTGACGACGTATAGACACTCGTCACCTCGCCTATACGTCATTCACATGCAATTTACATAACAAATAATTTAAGGGTTATATTCACTCAAGTCAAGGTTAATTACGACACTTACCTCGCTTTGCAAATTCCAATCAATTATTCAACCACAGCTTTTCCTTTTAAATTTACCTCCGAAAGCTTCAAATCTATTCACAAACAAT
The DNA here is from genome assembly GCA_000715115.1 of Nicotiana otophora. Classification (NCBI taxonomy): domain Eukaryota; kingdom Viridiplantae; phylum Streptophyta; class Magnoliopsida; order Solanales; family Solanaceae; genus Nicotiana; species Nicotiana otophora. The sequence goes on along the minus strand of AWOL01S0073277.1, from coordinate 12,481 downwards.
TTGATATATTCAATACGAATCATGGGAATTAATTCCATATGAATTTACAGATAAAAATCCGAAATTCATTAAAATATTCAGCAGTGGGACTCACATCTTAAATTCTGACGCACTAAAATTATTTTGGGTTCCCCTGCTTTCTATTGACTTTTAAAGTACCCCGGAGACTGTTCTACCTGTTTATTTATTTGGCAATTGATAGCTGGTAAGTTCTTTGACCTTAGCAGTTCATCCTCTTTCATTTGTGTTCATATTCAGTATATTTATGCTACTGAGACTTTTGTGAATCAATATTTTCCTATGTCAACTATGTTTGCAACCTTATTGGTTCTAAAGCTGTTTTGTGATTCTAAACTCTTTTCTCGCCTTTGAAATTGCCTACAATTCCCAGCTCTAACATCTGTCTATTACATGTGTTCAGTATTAATGATTTTTGATTCTCTTAAGCATTTTTACCCTAATGTGTGTGTTTGATTGTTTATTACCTACTACTCTCCCTGAGATTATCCCCTACTTTGTTCTGTATCCTTATGATATACCAACTTATGTGTTTTAATGTATCTAATACTCTACTGTGACCAATTCTTAACTGTGATTTCAGCCAATTGTGAGCTTTATGATGTGCTCCATGCTTAGTTCAATCTTGTGTTATTTAAATATACTTATAGTCTATAAGGATATATGCAATATCCAGCCTTTATGTGACAATCTAGTTCTTAATGTGTCTTTGCCTATTGAGAATTGTGGCTATACTAAACATGTTTAGCCTATTATATTATGCTTATGTTTGTTGTCAAACCAGAGTTTTCTTTCCTACCCTGTCCTGGATTATTATGTTAACCAAACTCATGCTTAGGAAGTAATTTAGTCCACGTTTAACTTTTTACTCTTCAGGTCCTACTGTCTATGAGGACCTGTTATTATGCATTTGGGATTCTATTGCGTGATTGCTGACTTGTTCAATCCTGCATTCCTTAGCACCAGTCAAGACCTTAGGAATAAGTCTTACAGCTGACCTTCTTTCACTACACATGGCCAAATAGTATTAGAATTGATGTTTGCTTCTCCTACTGTTGAAGTTTGATGTTGTCTCTTGTACTGTGATTAATGTTCAACATGATACCATTCTTTTGCTAAGTAATTGCTTAATCATGAACCTGTTCTGTTAGGTTGTTTTCACTAGACCGTCATGTTAAAACTTTCGTGTGAACGCTATGCTCTATTTCACTCTATTAATTTTTCATGTGTCTAAAGTTCTTTAGGATAATTCTAAATCATTTTACTTTTGAAACTCTTTGGAATAGTAACCCTTTAGCTTTGTTTCTGAGAATACAAGCACGAACCTTCCTTGTAGACTTGTTAGTATTCCATGTGATCTTGTCTTTGCGTTTTTGCTAGAACTGTTGTTAGTTATAACTTTAGGAGTTAAGTGTGATAAGATGTTTAAATTAATTGTGCGAGTAGTCTATCATCCGCATGGTTAAGTTTGGCATCTATTTGGCTAAGTAAGTTATTCGTTGGGCCTGGTGTTGGGCAATATATATTGTTGGGCCTGGGTACTGAATTCAAGAAGATTCTACTGTCCTTATGAGCCTGAGATTTGGGTCTGTTGGTTGGTAAGGCTGCTAAAGTCCTAGAAACTCGCTGGGTTATTTTATAGTGGGCGTGTACTATTTGATGGAGGCCTATACTTGTTTCTGTCGTATTTGGCTTGCATTATTCCATTTGGGCTGTAATAACTTGTAATAATGAATAATTGGGGATATAGTAAAATTGGGGAATGAATATGTTTTGTTCTTGTATAAAGGGTAGACAACATGCCTCTAGGATATGTGTGTTCTGTTTTCTGTTTTATTCAACATGACTTATTTGTTATTCCGTGCACTAATAGAAATCATGTCTCTAGGAATCGCACACACCTCACCTAATTTGTCTAATACTTGTACACTATCTAAAACATGCTATTAATCTCCATACTTGTGTTTAGACAGTATGCCTATAGGATGTATATGCTTTTCTATCTCTCGTGCCTATAGGACTTCAGATGGTTAATCAAATTGCTTTTATTTTTTGTGTACTGTCCATCTAGATATAATGATTATAGGACACTAATCTCTTAATCAACCGCTCCCGCCATTTTATAACACTTCCACATAGATAGCATGCCTATAGGAATAAGTATGATATAAGTGAACTCAAATGCACTATTAGAAATGTCGTCTACTGTTATCCGCCTGGAAGGCATACCTATAAAATCAAACACTGGTAACTCCTAGTTTCTAATATCCTTCACCGTCCATTGTGTAAACAGCTTAGAAATCATGTCTATAGGTTTGTAATATTTGTAACCTGCAAGCTAGTTAACTTGGAACAGTGACACCTGAAGTCAGTCAGCTAGAAATCCTCCGTATAGGAATTTTAGATTGATTGCTGAGTAGTTCAAATCACATCGAAACTATTCCTATAGGTCTGAAACAATTTAACATCCCAAACCTGCTTATCTATAGTTGTCTGTTTAAATAATCTGAACATCGCTAGTATAGCTAGAATTGTCTGCCTAATTGAAGGCATGCATTCGTGTCAATATGAGGAGGTGAATTTGAGCCTTTTGTGTTGATTGCATGCAGTCCTGCTTGTTTTGAATGCACAATTAGTTTAATCATTTTGAGAAACCTAGGTAATATCTAGAATCATCCAAATAGAGGTCCAAAGCCTCATGGACCACAGGTATGGGACATGTAGTTTACGCATAGGGTATGGTTTAGAATTGAATTAGAGTGTCTTTTGTAATGACTTCAACATAGTAATTGGGTAGCAGGAGATGATAGTATGTACCTGCTGAATAATATGAATAACGCCTTATCTTAAGGGAGTTGCAAATTATTATTTATATTGCACGGGGTGATCCTTTAGGCAAAAAATCATAGGACCCCCCTTCTTTTCTTTATCTACTTTTTATTCGCACTTAGTCATCTAATATAGATTAATGTAGTTGTAACCTTTAATCATTTGTCCCGACTCTCAGGTGTTATGATAAGACTCTTCGACTTCTATGTTTTTCTTTGTTTATTCTATCACCTAGCCTAATCATATAAAGTTAGTATGTGACCCATAGTTATGGACCTCGAAGAGTGCATAACACCTTCTATTCGAGGTAATTTTAGCCCTTACCCGATCTTTGGTGATGCAGACTAGTCAAACAGAATTATCTACAAATTGGTGCCCTAACGCATCTTACAAAATTGTTAGGTAGCGACTCTTCTCTTTTAACAGCTCCTTAAATGAGCTGTCACAGGTTGAAACCCGTTTTCGCGAGCAAACGGGGCGCGATAGTATGGCGACTCTGCTGGGGATGAGGCTTAGGCTCTTACTATGACGTACTTGGTTTATGTGGATTACTTTCCTTGTTTGTTTTAAATTGCTATGACATGCACATCCCTTTCCTTATTCACCTTTATTTGTTTTAAACTGCTATGACACGCATATATCTTTTCTTTATGCACCTTTATTTGTTTTAAACTGCTATAACATGCGCATCCATTCCCTTATTCTCCTTTATTTGCTATGACATGTATGACCTCTATCCATCTGTTTCATCTTGCCTAAGACTGCTATATTATGACTCTCCCATCCCTATTCCCCTACCTGCTTTATTACGTTCTTGCAAGTTTTCATGAGCTGAAATGACTTCTCCCTTTTGTCTTTCTTTCCTCTTCTTTTCATGATCGTTGTTTCTATGTTATTTATTGCTTTTACGTACCTTTATCAAGAAAATACTTGGAAATATATTATTATTCCTGCATAAAGCATGCTCTGCATCATATTCCACTCGTGCCAATTATCAACATAGCGACACTTGATGTGTGTCCGCGCTTCCCTAAAATTACCCTTTTTAAATCCAAAAGACTTATTTACGGCAGGCTAGTCGATCAGCGGTGCAGTCGACGGTCTCGTGCCTTTCCCTATCAAGTTTTCCACTTGAGAGTACCATTCTAGAAATCCCACTCAAATTTTTTAAATGTACATGCATCATGCTAAATCTAGTACGGGTTGAAGCATTATTGACGCAACAACCAGCTTAGATAAATCTTGTCCAAAGTCTGACGGGATTTCCATAATCCCAAAGGACACGATCATATTACATGCATTACTTGGAGAAAATATGCCAACATATTGATCATTATTGCGTGAGTATCCGAATTTAGAGGGGGAGAAGGATTAACTTTATTTGTTTGTAGAAAAGAAGCACGAAATCCCCAAGTTCGGTATGGTCCTAAACATCCTGCCTTTCCTACTTGAATGGTGGAAAGACCTCACGCCCTCTGACAAGAATCATGTGAGGAGGGTACTTGGTGACTTCCCGTCTTTGCTGAACATTCAACCAAATAGGGAATTGGTCGAGGCCGCTACCATGTTCTGGGATGAGAAACCAGCTGTTTTTCGAGTTGGCAACATAGAAATGATTCCTTTCCTAGAAGAAATAGGGGGTTCACCAAGTTACCATGGGATAGTCCAGGACTGCTAGTACCAGAGAATCGCACTCCCCGCGGTTTTCTAAAAATGTTGGGTTTTAAGAAGAATGATGAATTGCTATGTCTAAAGAAATCGTACATCCCTTCTGAGTTTCTTTATGAACGTTATGGGCATAGCAAATCATATCGTCTTCATCATGATGAACTAGCTATTACTTCTCCGGGATGGGTGCATCGCCGAGTTTATGTTTTCATTGTCTGCGTTTTGGAGTTGTTGATCGTTCGAATGAAAGGAGGAAGGATTCATACTCGCTTATCCATGGTCGCCATGAACTTAATGGATGGTATAGAAGGACAACCTATACTATCATTCCAATGATCTTAGCTGAGATGTACCGTGCTCTAGATCGGTGCAAGTGTGGGTTTGGCCACTTTGAGGGTTGCAATCTATTACTACAAGTCTGGCTGTTGGAACACTTTCAGAGGGGTGAGTATCGTCAATAGATCCTGCAAGGCCACTAAATGACTATATAGCCAACCATCACCCAAAGAAAATGATATTTATTCCAGACAAGTTAGCAAAGCCTGGAAATGCTGTAGGTTGGGTGCGTTTCTTTAGTAATCTGACAGACGAGCAAGTGCATTGGATGTTTCAATGGTTTTCTAGTAGTGAGTTCATCATAAGGTCAAGGGGGACTACTCATTTGGTACTGATCGGGCTACGAGGCATCTATCCTTACGCTCCTATAAGGGTAATGAGGCAAGCTGGAAGAAAACATGTCATACCTCAGGTTTCCAACATTGTCCAATACAAAGCAGATTTCAAGGGAGATGTCTTCCCATTGAAGTTCGAAGAACAACATATGTGGAACCAAAATATCATTGTAGAAGGGGAAACTATTGATCCAGACAGGTATCACGCCGGCGAAATATACCATTATCCGTCATGGTTAGAAGACGACGAAGCTGGAGACGTCAAACTAGGAGTCATTTTGAAGAATAGGATCATCGATAAAGTAGATGAGGTACATGTGAAGTACAAGAGGTTACGCAAAAGGGTGTTCGAGTCCGAAGCTAAATGTCTCGAGCAACACAAAGTGAACATGGAGGCGATAAGGGAATGGAAGGAGATTGCCACTAATTCAACGGAAAGATTGGATTACCTAGAACAAGGACTAATGGAGCTAGAAAGGAAGATGATAAAGAGACTTTCGGATTGTCAAGGCATGAACGATGATGAAAGAGGAAAGCTAGAAAAAGCTTTCTTGTTGCTGGATATGCGCGATCTGGGAAACATGATTGATGGGGTCAAAAGAGCCAAGCATGGAGAAGGTCCTTTAGGGACCAAGTAGATTAGAAAATGATGTTATTTGCTGCTTTCTAGCTTAGATTAGGTTTCGATGTAATTAGGCTAAATACCATTAGTAACTTTATTATATTATTGTCGATTTAGTAAAAGACTTTTTTTGTTCACTTTCGCAATAATGAAATGAAGAAAATATGGGCACCAATTTTCTCCAAGTATATTGTCGCTTAGGCCTACCTCAGGCACAATGAGGTCCCCAAATTAGGACGTGAATTATTACATGACTTTGTGAAACATATTTAAATATTGCAAACACTCTTTTATTTTACCTTACTGACTTGGTTACCTTTTGTTTTTTCTTTCTTTCTGATTATTCCCATTCCTAAAGGTTGGTTCATGCATACTGGCAGTGGCAACATACCACACCAGATCCAGAGGTCCCCCACTTTCTTCTCCACCCAGTGACCCAAAAAGCAAAAGCAAGGGAAACGGGAAAATGAATGATTTAAGAGGTATTCAGAAAGATAATGTTGTTGTGGCGGAAAATGTTGAAACTTCAGATTGTAGAAGTACTCCGGGGCAGAACAAGTTGGTCTTATGCTTGGAGCAAAAAATTGTGGATCTGTAGGGTGAGCTTGACCAGGTCCCAAATATGGAAAACCATTCCCTTACTCTCAATGATCCCGATATCAACCAGCAAAACCCGATTATCCAAAACCAAACACCAACACAAAACACACAAAACTAGAACCCACCCCCCATGGCACCAAATCCCCCACACGAGTATCATAATCCCACACCTCCCCAGAATATTAACCCACCACCAGTGCAAATCCCTCAACAATATCACTATCATCCAACTCAATACCTGCAAACCAATACATTTCACACCCCCGAAAATGCATCACAACCTACTCCTGATCCACAAAATTTGACCAACGATCACCCATATACCCAAGTTTCATGGACTCATCAAAGCAAACCCCATACATACCCGAATCGATTGAGAAGGACCTGCTCATTAGAAACATGGCGGAAGAACTCAAAAAATTCACAGGGAAGGTCCAGAATATTAAAGGTGGGAAAGGCGTTGAAGGTCTGCATTATGAAGATCTATGTATTTAGTAAGATGTGGAACTACCAGAGGGTTACAAACCTCAAAAGTTTAAAATGTTCGATGGCACTGGTGATTCGAAGGTGCATCTAAGAATGTATTGCGACAAGCTTGTAGGAGTGGGTAAGAATGAACAAATCAGCATGAAATTGTTTATGCAAAGCCTTACACGAGACGCTTTATCTTGGTATATCAGTCAAAACCCGAAGAAGTGGACAAATTGGATAAGTATGGCATCAGATTTCATGGATAGATTCAGGTTCACCACAGAGAAAGCAACAGACGTTTTCTACATCCAGGACCTCAAGAAGAAGCCGACAGAAACCTTCCGCGAGTATGCTACTCGTTGGAGGTCATAAGCCGCCAAGGTAAGGCCAACCCTAGAAGAAGAACAAATGAACAAGTTCTTTGTTAGACCTCAAGATCTGTAGTATTATGAAAGGTTGATGGTCATCGAAAATCACAAGTTCTCAGACATCATCAACTTAGGGGAAAGAATAGAAGAAGGAATCAAGAGTGGGATGGTAACTAATTTTGAGGCACTGTAGGCCACGAATAAAGCTTTACAATTAGGAGGTATCTCAAAGAAGAAAGAAGTGGGTGCCGTGATGGTAGCCCAAGGCCTTAAGTCACCCCTCACATACCAAACACCTCCACCCACGCATCAACACTCACCCCTAAAATACCAATACCCTGCCACCACATACCATACCTAAAACACTCAACTTACATATTACCATTCACTTCCACCTGCTCGCCAAAGCTACCCAAAGCCACTTCAAAATTTCGATCACATACCTCCTAGACAATATACCCCAATTACTGAACCCATAGCCCAACTATATGAAAGACTGAAGGTTGCTGGTTACGTCACCCCTATTCTTACTTTTGTTATGGAAAATCCTTCCCAATGGATCAACCCTAACAAAACATGTGCTTATCATTCAGGCATGAAGGGTCATACCATTGAGGAATGTCGCACGTGGAAAGACAAGATTCAGAAATTGATCGACACTAAGGTTATACAAGCAAAGGAAGTTGTACCGAACGCCCAAAATAACCCTCTCCCGGATCAAGAGGTGAGGGAGTGAACGTGATTCAAACTGATAAAGAGTGGGACCAGGAAGGGTCTATTGGATTCATTCGATTGGGAGACGCTCCAAAAACATCTCTAGTCACCCTCACGCTAGTTGTGGTGCAAACCCAAACACCAATTGAAGTTGAGGTAGCTACACCCTTCACTGTAATGGTAGCTCCCACACCATATTACGAGCCTGATACCGTCCCATGGGATTATGTTGCAGAAGCAAGAAGAAAGAAGAAAGGGAAAAGCCAAAATGGAAGAAACAGGCGTCACGCAAGGTATGACTAGAACTGGCAGAGTTTACGCACCTGAGAATTTTGGAGGAACAAACAAGGAAGCTGCACCTAAACCGCCTATTGTTGAGACCGGCACTGACAATATTTGGGTCATACGATATGGAGGAATAGAAATGGGCTGAGTGCCCGGAGCCATATCAATACAGAAGTCAAAATCTCTATTAGGTGGCATCCGTGGCAGATCTTTAAGAAACACCTCTAGAAACTCACAAACAACTAGTACTGAATCCAAGGACGGAACATTTGCATTAGAATCGTGAATATAAGCCAAATAAGCTAGACACCCTTTCTCGACCATACGTCGAGCCTTCACATAAGAGATAACCCTGCTGGTAAAATGGATAGGAGTCCCCCTCCACTATAATCGAGGCAACCCCGGCATGGCTAAGGTCATCGTTTTGGTGTGACAATCCAATATGGCATGATAAGGTGACAGTCAATCCATACCCAAGATGACATCGAAATCTACCATATCAAGAAGTAGGAGATCTACGCTAGTGTCGAGACTCCCAATCGTTACCATACACAATCAATAGATGTAAGCACGTAATAATTGACCCGCGCAACTTTTAAAAGTAGTATTTCAAAAATATTTACTTATTTTCATTTTTATAGGATTTCCCATCAAATTCTTATTTTTATTTTAAAACATAAGTTTAAAAACACAAAAATAGTTTATTCTTATTAACTAAGATTAATTAATTAATTTTGGTAGTATTTTTATTTTTGTTCAACGAGAAAGAATTGAATTTGGGCCAAAACAATTTATTGGTAAAGCCCATTTTCGGACCTGAGCCCACTCCTCCCCTCAGCCCATTTACTCATTCCCTAACCCACAACCCTTTTATAATCCCTAAATAAAACTTAATTCCTCTACACTTCAACACCACCCTATACATACAAACCAGACGGAAAAAACAAAGGGAGGACGACTGCCCCACCCAAGAAAAAGAGAAGACAATCGCACCCCCTTCTCATGATTGATTCTGAATTCTTCTGAACTTGAAAACAGAAATGTTAAGCTAACATTTTTGGGTTTTACTCTTTGAGTTATGAGTGGTTGTGATGATGGTGAAGAAGCTTTGTTTCTTTCAGTCATTTGCTCTTTGTAGTCTCCTCTTAGCTGTTGTTGTTTTCCTTCGAGTACCATGTCATAAAACCCAGATGAGAAATCACCATTGAAATTAGCTAATTCCATTGCAAAACCACCTGAGAAATTCGAGGCAAGTTGAGTCAGTAAGGTTTTCCGTCGAGGTATAGTTCGTGTTTTCGGAAAGTTCCGGTCAAGGTCGTCATTTGGTGTTGTACGCTTGGTTCAGATCCGCCTATTAATCTAATTTGAAAGAAAGTTTCAATTGAAGGTGCATTTCTCTTCACTAATCCTACTCGATTTCTATTTGTATTTCCTTATTTCTAATATCTGTTTTTATTTTAACTACTTCGTCGTGGTCGCTGTGTAAATAATTCATGATTTATACTTGAAAGAGTGCAAATGTTTTCACAATTTCGCTTGGAATTCGATTTTTTTAGACTTGAAAGTACTACTGCATTAGATAGCGAATGTTTTCACAATTTTCGCTTGAAATTCGATTTGTTTAGACTTAAAAGTACAACTGCATTAGATAAAAGGATGATTGTAAATTGATTACAACTTTGGGTGGTAATTGGACCGTAGGTGGTTGGGGTTAAAATGCACAGAATTCAGCCTTGGATATTGATCCGTCATATATGTTGATCTCTTTAGTTTGCATGAATTAAATCATTTGAAACATGCCGAGAGGGCTTCAGGGAATGTTTGACAAGATAATTAGTTTGGGCCAAAAATAAACCTTGTCAAACCCAATAACATCACAACCATACACTTTATCCACAACAAAAATCCATAGCTTCAGACCTCCGCAAAAAATCTCAAACTTAGGAAACAATAACTCATTAAATATCGTAGTTTGCTTTAGTCGCGATTAATGAATCCCATTCGGGTGTGCATTTCAAGTGACCCAACCATAACTTCTAATAATAATATAAAATAAGCATGTCGTAAATTACGGGTGCATTTCATGTGGCACGGTTTGCGTTGTGTGCCAAAATGACAAGTGTACGACATCGTGACTTATTCCAGAAATAATTCCATAAATAATTAAAAGCGGTTAAAAAGTAAGAATGCGCAATAGGCTTTAAATATGTAATACATCAGATAATTAGGCCAATTATTAATAGTTGAGCGACCGTGCTAAAATCACGGAACTCGGGAGTGCCTCACACCTTCTCCCGGGTTAACAGAATTCCTTACCTGATCTTCTGTGTTCGTGGACCATAAATAGAGTCAAATTTACTCGATTTGGGATTTAAACTAAACGGGTGACTTAGGACACCATAAATTATTCCAAGTGGCAACTCTGCAAAAAAATAAATAATCCCATTTCGATTAATGTCACTTTAATTGGAAAAAACTCCCTTACCCCTATCCCCCTGCGGAAAAAAGGAGGTGTGACAGCTCTGGCGACTCTGCTGGGGATCAAACCCAAAATCTCTGGTGTTGCAGGTTTCAGAATTCGAGCTTAGAATAACTGTTATACTTGGTTTTTGTCTATTATCTGATTTTTACGTGTTTGAGCCTAATGTGCTAAATGCCGCTTTTTACCGCTTTGATATTGTTTGAACTGTATATAAACTGCTACGAAACCCTCCTTCTCTCTGAGTCTTCTAAATCTTCTGGGGAGCGTGCGCTTCGTGTGGCTTCTTTTCTGTTAGAGTCATATCCTAATTTTAGAACGAGGTTCGGACAAGTTGCAAAGCCCGTGAAGCTTCTGTATTCCCGGTACGCTGCCCCTCCCCCTCCCCCCCGGCTCAAGTTGTCTGCTCGGGTAAGCCAGGTCTAGAACAATACACCCAGGATTTAAAACTTAGAATAACACAGCCTCATGCCGGATCCCTAGTAGGTACGTTTTCTTGCATCATGTGCATTTGACTTAGGGGACTCAATACAGGGGTTGGGTCCGTCTACGATAGGTGCACCCGAAAATCAAAAGACCATCATGATGCATTCTTTACGTGCTTCTTGTGCATTAATTTGCTTGGCTTGTATGTTGACCCGCTTCTAGAGNTCGAGTTGTCCGCTCGGGTAAGCCAGGTCTAGAACAATACACCCAGGATTTAAAACTTAGAATAACACAGCCTCATGCCGGATCCCTAGTAGGTACGTTTTCTTGCATCATGTGCATTTGACTTAGGGGACTCAATACAGGGGTTGGGTCCGTCTACGATAGGTGCACCCGAAAATCAAAAGACCATCATGATGCATTCTTTACGTGCTTCTTGTGCATTAATTTGCTTGGCTTGTATGTTGACCCGCTTCTAGAGTAAGGAAAGAAAATTAAGGAAAAAAAGAAAAAGAAAAACTAAGAGTGAGGTAGGATAGAAAAATGCCCGGTTTTGATAATCCCGATATTCAAAAATCTCGTTGCTCTGCCAAAGTTTCAAAAAACAAAAAGAAGAAAAACAATCATTTCAAAACAAATCATATCTTTCTGTGCATCAAATGGATCGAACTACGCGGGTTGGATTCTCACCGAATGTGAGATACGTAGGCAACCCTCATCGGGTCCGGCCCCGTTTTTGCAAAAATAACCAAAAAATATGAAAATGCGTCATTTTGTCATAAATAAATTTAGGGGATGTCACTTTCTGTCCAAATAGCCAGAAACATCCCGACGGGAGGCAGGAAGTTTGTTTTACCAGAATAGCCACCTATGGCTCTTTTCCTAATTTTGGCCACTTAGCAAGCACAACTTTAAAATCTTCATTTCTGAAGGGCTGAAGGGCCGTATTTGCAAAGGTGGCCTTGAGTTATTTGAGTTTTATTTTGCACAAATAATCTTTCTTTTAAGGTAAAAAAAAAAAAAATCAAAAATCACTTGTTTTTAACCAGTCGTCTTAAATAAAATGTGCAGGATGAGCACTGTTGAAAATATACCTTTTCGAGTCGTAGACGAGATTCCACTAGGACTCCATATGTGGTGGAACGACCTGGGGGAGGTCAGCAAGCGTTCTCTGACAAAGGCTTTAGGCGGGCTCACTGGTCTTCTGGAAATTAAGCCAAGGGTTGATATAATCGAAGCTTTGATACCGTTTTGGGACCCGACACAAAATGTTTTCCACTTCTTTGATTTCGAGTTGACCCCTACACTAGAGGAGATAGCAGGTTATGTT